>JAEIFU010002692.1:0-39635 GCA_018904235.1 Lordiphosa stackelbergi
ATGATGGGTGTTACGCGTAGTAATGAAGATTTGCGCGACAGCGCTACAGTACAGGAAACGAATCAGAACCAAAGTATAATATATGTACTGACTGATATTAGACAATCAGAGCAGTCTTAACAACAATAGTCACCTATTTAACAGACAATGTATCACCTCGTATATTGAGGAGAACCATGAATGTCAAACATGTCAGACTTTACTTCATGTTAAGGATCACTGCAAAGGCCAATCCGGCCACAAGGTATTAAATCCTATAATGCGAATAAGGGCGATACCAAAATCCATAACACTCGAAATCAGTCTAAGCGAAATTTGAACTCTAAAGAAAACCAACGATAGATGTCAAGCCTGAACTAAATAAGACCCTATAAATTACCACCGTCTCGATGGCAAGAGCAATTCAGTTCAAGTTCAACTGGACCTGCTAGATAACGTGGACAATCCGGGCATAATCCTCTAATCATTGGGTGAATTACTTCCGAAAAAGTCTGCACAACCTGTATTAGATTATGATAAATTTTAAGAAAATGTCATCAGAAACACCAAGCTTTCGAGTTTGAACATTCCTAAAACAATGATCTTTCCCTTACAACAACAATCACCTAGGCGGTCAGAGCATATGATTACTAACTTGATTAATTATTGTTAAGAACAGGAACTCTAGTAATCTTCTCTTATGTGAAAACCCAAATCACTGAGTTGGAATTTAAAAATTCGACAGGTCCTTGAAAGAGTACTACTGTGCAGGTGTTTCTGTACAGTACTTACCCAGCTGTTACAGGAGGGCACAGGAAAGACATTTACGGCTTTATGTAGGAATCTTCATATTTTATTAGTTAGGAAGGCACGGGAATGGTACTGGAAGTACCGCAGGAAGTCGATAATGTCGACTGGGAAGAATTTTGCGAGGCTTTTTAAGACCAATACCATGATTATAAAGACGACGATTCTATACATGGAAGAGCTGAAGTCAAAGAAAGCGAAAGTAGAAGGAGAATCGTTTTGAGTCCTTTACACGATGATTTATGACTATTTCATCTCGACTTTCTATTACTCTGGATGAGTATAGGCTAGTGCAACAAATAAAACTAAAATATCTAACCGCAGAGTTCAGACGGGCACTATTATGCATATCTAAGTACAGATAATGCTTGCAAGCATCCCGACAACTAATTGCAGTTGCGAGAAAACCTGTTGAACGAAAATAGGAAGAACGCAAACGTAGGTCAAGGTTAACATGGACCAAAAAATTTTAAACACATGGCTTCAGTAGTCGAAGCCACATGGCGAGGTACTCAATCCAAGATTCAGAAGCAAACGTAGACGCAATACAGCATACAGGTAAAACCTTTAATTGCGAGATTGTGTGAAAAACCAGAGCATGTATGGGACGTAATGTGTCTTCAGGAGCAGCCAAAACCATGAAACCACATTACGGATGTGGTGCCAAGGGTGTATAGCCTCAATGCTGTGTATGTAAGCGAGCGGAAAATTTTCGGAAGGACCATCCGTCGACAACAGTCGGATGGCTCACAAATAAGTTCGGATTCCGTATCAAAAGTTCCACTGCTACACTAACAGAAAGCCAATAACGATTCCCAAATCTTCTGCAAGCAGTGAAGAAACATAACAGACAATTAATACGAGGCAAAAACTCCGAATTTATACCCTATCAGGCCGTACCATGAACAGTTTACAAATTACATGGACGTTCGAAACAGAATTTTAATAACCAATTGTGTGAGCACGACAGACTCAAGACAAGAGATACAACACTTCCAGTATAATTTCAGAAACGAGTTAAGTCTACTAGAAATTACTTGTTTCTGCAGTAATAAACAGAGGCGACAGTTGTTGGTGACTTTAGTACTTCTGTAAAATTTCTGCTTAAATTCTCAGAGCTCATTACTCGATACGAGGGTAATCTATAAGCTGCATTGGTGAATCTCTAAGCTCAGCTTGACTGGTCTTCATATCCACAGTTTCGAAAGATATCTTCTAGTATAAAAACTGCTGATGGCAGAAGTCATCCGGTAATAGAATTCTCTCCGTCGAAGTAGAATATAAAAACTTGTGCAGCTAATAAAATTCTTAGTTATACCATCAATTAACAAAAGTTATATGGGAATCGACTTTTGAAAGTTTAACCTGGCTCCAGGATTGATTTCTCTGTTGAGCTTCCACAAAGCAAGAGTTCTGAAGATTCTTGTAAATATTCCGGCGAGAAACAGTATCCCTTAACAGATAAACAACGGTTGCAATTCGAAGCAGTTATCGGTCTATTCCCCAATTTTGAGGAACAGGACTCGGAAGAACTACTTTGCTAACGCATGAGATAGATATAGAACGGTCAATTAAACAGCGTTTCTATCCAGTATCTCCAGCTGTCGAAAAACTTATGTACGAGGAGGTGGATAGAATGCTGGAATTAGGGGGTCATCGAAAGATCAAACAGTTCTTGGAGTTCTCCTATGCGACTATAGCTCAAGCCAGAAAGTGTTCGGCTTATGCCTCGAGCAGGAAAATCAACGAAGTAACAAAAGGACCTTATCCCCTACCCAGTATAGTGGGAATTTTTCGAGGTTACCAAAAATAGTATAACCAAAATGACCTAAAAGATGCTTTCTGGCAAATTTCGTTAACTCAGAGTCCAGGGCTATAACCTAGCGTTTACTGTTCCGGGTCGTCCACTGTACTAGTTTACAGTAATGCCTTTCGACTCTGTAACGCGTCACAGACAATGTCGCCTCAATGGACGAACTAATTCCACCCGAACTAAAACATTGCGTCTTCGGATATCTAGACGACCTTTGCGTAGTGTCGCAGATTTCGAGTCCTATATTTCGGTGCTGGTGCAGCTCTCAGACCAATTCCGAAAAGCAAACTTAACACTAAATGTGCCAAAAGCAAGTTTTGCGTAACTGAGGTAGCGTATCTAGGTTACGTAATAGGCAATGGGGGCATACGCTACCCAGGATCCACTAAAGTTGGTTCCAAATTCGAGCATGGCCCGTGCCAAAGACTCTAAAGACAAGCCAGAGGATTTCTAGGTTTAGTCGGCTGGTATCGGCGATTCATTGAACTTCGCGGATGACATTTCCAATCACAGAGTTGCTATCAACAAAAAGGAAATTTGCTTGGGAATGATGCAGCTCAAAGAGCGTTTAAGGAAAGCTCAAAGAATTGCTTACTGCTGCTCCTGTATTGAAATCCCGATTTTACTAAGAAATTGTTATATCCACTGTGATGCGGAGCGACTTTGGTATTGGAGCAGTATTAGTACAAACAACAGATGATGGCATCGAAAACCCGGTGGCTTACATGTCGCAAAAGTTAACAGCGCTCAGCGCAACTATAGCGCAACTTTGAGCGTGAGTGTCTTGCAGCGCTAAAAGCTATAGAAAGGTTTAGATGCTACATAGAAATGCAAGAGTTTGAAGTCATTACCGACCATGCGGAGTTTGGTATGGCTAATGAGGCAGACAGATTTAAAGGAAGACTTGCTCTTGGGCTATGAAGCTCCAAGGAAATTTTACTGTCAGTCATAGGCGAGGAAAAGAAAATGTTGTTCCCGATGCGCTTTCTAGAATGCATTACGATGAAGTTATGACTCTTGAGAAAGTGAGCCCGAAATTGATCTAAAATTCTCCACATTTCCAGGACGTAGAGTATCGAATTGAGAAAAAGGGTTTGTCAAAACGAAGGTCATTGAACCATTTGTTTATATAAGAAGAGAGCATGACGATGGCACCGAACAACGTATTTCATCCATGTTTAAGCTTTGGGTTCCGGCAGGATTATCTGCTGAAATCGTTCAGAGGGCTCATGATGCAGCATATCTCTCATGGAGGTATGGCGAAAACATTGAAGTAATCCGCAGGAATTTTTATTGGCCTGGTATGGTTTCACAAGTTCGAGACTATATACGTAACTGTGAAATTTGTAAATCCAATTAAAGCCCTAACTGACATTGAAACCTCCAATGGGCAAGGCAGGCTGTGTACTCGTCCTTTTCAGCGAATGTATGTTGACATTCTGGGACCTTATCCGAGAAGGGAAACTGGGCATATAGGTTTACTTATCGTGGTTGACCACTTATACAAGTTTCATTGGCTACGTCCAACAAAAAGTTTTCATCAGCAACTATAAAGGAGTATTTGCAAAACCAATATTCTTTGCGTACGGTATCCCGAGAAACTTTATTGGTTAGCGACAATGGATCGCAATTTAAGGCAGTTGATTTCAACGCATGGTTGACTTCTTTGGGAATCAGACATATTTATACAGCCTTATATTCACCACAAGCAAACGCTCCAGAACGCGTTAATCGTTCTATTATAGCAGCAATTCGTGCTTACCCCTCAAAGAAGACTCCATGAGAAAGGGATCACCACATCTATGCCATTAGCTGTGCGCTGCGCAATGCACACCACCAAAGCATAGGATGTTCACCTTATCACGCGTTATACGGCTTTGATATGGCCACCCATGGATCTCATTACGAACTACTTAAGAAGCTAAACCTATTAGATGAGTCAGAAAATGTACTGAGGAGGGATGATCAATTAAAATTGCTGCGTAAAAGAATTCTACAATATTGAAAGTATAAAAATAAAAATTAAATTTTACTTATTAATTTATTTAATAAATTATTATTTTATAATTTTGATAAAGAAAGTAAACAATGGGTAAATAAGTTAAAATTAGTAATATTATCTTATTTAAGATATTATATTATATTTTTTTTTTTTATATTTAATTTTTAGTTTAATATTTAATTAATTATTTTTTTATTTTTTTTTTTTTAATTTTATTTTTTTTATTTTTTATTAAATAATTTTTTTTTTTTTTTTATTTTTTTATATTTTTTAATTTATTTTTTTTAATTTTTTATTTTTTTTTATTTTTTTTTATTGTTTTAATTTGTTGTAGTGTACAATTCCTGTCAAAATTGCTATTTTGTCTTGCTGTTCCAAACTGGAGAATAATTTCAAATAACCATCAGAGTAACGATCCTTTTGAACCTGTAACGGACTATTAGTAAATACACCAACCACTTTACGATCGACTTTAACAGACACAAGGTTGCATTATAAGTAATCGGCTTGAGAGAGCAAATGTCAGTTTTACATACGACACTTCGTTTTTCTCTTTCTCTCTCTCAATCGAGGTTAATAGCTAGTTTAGAGCGATGGCGTCGTTCTTTTCGTTCGAGCTGCAGAGGAGGACAGTTGACTATTTTGTGTGCTAAATTTATACAAGTATTGCCTTGGTCTGGAGTGCAAAATTTTAATCTGCAAAAATCCCAGCCATCCTGCTCTGTTAAAGGCTGCCTCCTTTATCAATCGAATAATTGAGCCTTAAACTATTCGAAGAGCACAAACTTTTACGCGTAAGTGAAAATTCAATTTTCCGCATTTTCCTCATGGAAGAAAACTAATTTTTGATTGCCTTAAGCTCTCCACATCAGTTTTTCACCATCGTTCTTTGAATCAAGTTGGCCTCTGTAGAACTCTGACCGAAATTGTTGCAAGAAAATACAACGAAAAGGAATTGTCAAGCCCCCAGCAGGTAAATTAAACAACGGTTGTGAAAAAGGGCGTTTAGCTAATTAAATTCTCCTCTAACAGTGGGCACCCAATTCTTCCTGGGAATTGGAAACAAATCCAGCAAAGGCTAGGCTCCTGTGATAGCCAGAAACTGTATCCAGCACCCTTAAGAAAAGCAGACAAACGACGTACCAATATAAAGCCAGAATCCAAAGCGGGCGTCAGACGTCACAACCTGGGCAGAGAGGCGTGTTTCGCATACATATACACAGACAAAATTTAATACGTCCATAAGCAAGCTGAATTTGTGAATTGTGCAGTGAAAGTGCGAATTGGGTGCAAAATCAAATTTCAAGAAGAATCTTAAAAGTCGTCCGAAAATCTTAGATTTAAGCTCGTAAATTTAATTCACTTTTTTTGTGGCAAATTTTCTTCCAGTTTTCTTCGTTTTGCAATTTTTTTTACATTCTTTGGTGGCAAAACCCAAAGCACCCTGTGCATAAACATTAACACGAAATCTACATCAATACATAGGGATCTGTTATCTACATACAGCCAGAAAATTCTAAATGCAAGTACATACATACACACTTCATTTTGCTTATGGTTTTGTAGGCTGCGTGCGAAAAACATAAATACAAAGATTCCAAACACAACAATACATGAAATGGTGCTAAATTCAAATTAAACTTTCTTAATACCGATTCCAAGCAAACAGGAGAGAACCATCGAACCTTTGGAGGCCTTCAACGGATCAACAGATGGGTGAGTTTGATTAAGAAAAGTGCTTTTGTTTGATTTTTCCACCATGGCTAAATAAGAAGGATAAGTGAGGTTAAAGTGCAGTGATGATTCGTGAATTCTTTTAACATAAATTTCCAACGATCTTTGTTGCCGTCAGTGATCAGCTGTTTGTTTGCTGCAAAGTCAGTGCATGACCATCATCACACTTTAATTTCGGTTTCTTCGAATATGTATTTGGAACAGAGAGTAATAAAAGAAAAGTCCAAGTAAATGGAGCATCGCTGATTTTTGCCTGAACTATGGTTAAATGTCATAGTGTGTGTATGATAAAGAGAGTTTAGATTAAATTCTTTTCCGATCTGTTTTGATCGACATCTTCGTTTCTTAAAATGATTACCGTGGTTACAACCTAATGAAAATTTGATAAAACTTTAATCGCGTACCGTGGTTCACACATATGGAAAAAATATTAGAAATAAAATTTGCTTAAGTTTAAAATTAAATTAAATTAAAATGAAATAAAATAAATACAGAAAAGAATATATATCATAGGCTGTAGGACATATTAGCAAAATCTGAAACATTGAAATGGAAAGAATTATTTGGAAAAAGCCACCGTTAATAGACTTAAGTAAATATAATGCCAACCTTAGTAATTAATTTCGTTAATTAAAGTAGCATTACCAAGTTACGTGCACAATATATAATAATTATAAAATTTTTCCTAAAATGGTTGATGCTCAATAAGTATAACCATATCCCTACTTAAACATATTATGAATTTATTTTAAAAGAGGATGGCTCTGAAAACCATATTTATTATGTTACCTATTTTGTTTTGATACATTATTATGCTTGTGTTAAGTTTAATTACTTTTGAAAATGATGAACACATTTATGGTTTCGTAGAATAAACTACAATTGAAATGAATTTCTAAAGATAAACTTTTTCCTTTGAGGCTGAACGGTTAGGAGGGTGGTGTAATACATTTTGGGATTTTCCATTAACATGTCCGCTATAGGAAAATCAAAGGTAGGGTGGGTACAGAAGCGAAGCTACAGTCCAACGTAGTAGCTTTAAATAAAATGTAGGTCTGATTTTCGATTTCTTTTATATCTCCGTATTTTCCTTCTTTCTTTATATTTTGCTTTCTAACTTTATTTTCTCGGCTTTAGGGATTCTTACTAAATATGTATTGTGGGTGTGTTGGAGAACAAGTCAACGAACCCCCCCGCAGGCTGTTATGCTAGTCGCATCTATAAGAGTCCCAATCGACAACTTCTCTCTCATATTCAGCCCACAATTGTCCGTCCGATTATTGACTAAGGAGGCTTCTTCTGATGGTATGCTTCTGTCACCTTGCATCCTTGGGACGGCGGAAGATCGCTTAGTCGTAATAGGTGGACTCACCTGCCTCGGTTCAACCCACAGATTATTAGGAGAGGATTTACACATTCTTCTAGTGCAGTATATCTCTTCTAATGCTATGTGTGTAGAGACTTCTAAAGCAGGTGAATGTACGATGTATGCTGTGCTGGCAAAGCAAGGGAAATATTCCGTCTGTAAGCTGGGATGAGGAAATGCACCTCTACGGTATTTCTGGGAGCGAACGTTAAAATCAATGTTTTTTTTTTTTTTTTTTTTATTTATTTTTTTTTTTTATAATATTTCGTATTAATCCTAAAAATGTTTCAACTTTTTTATATACTAACAAATTGTGGACTCCTTCGCTCTTCATTTTCAGCATCTTCCTGTTCCTCTGCCCTCTCCGATTTCACCTGATTGCGCTTGACTGATTCCACAGCCGCAACACAAACAGCTGCTGCAGCCGCCGAAGAGAATAATAAATTACTGGACAGAGATGCAGCTCCTCCTCCTCCTCCTCCTCCTCCACCAATCGCTGCCGGTGGAGTTGGTGATGGTGTTTGGGCATAGAAACGGATGCCTTCACATTTCTGTTGATGTTGCTGGAGAACGGCGCTGGCGAAAAGGCTTTTGTAGAACTCAGCGGGCATAAGGAATGCTGCAGAGGCAGATGGATTGGGCGGACCCATCTGATGCCGTTTCAGATGATCCTTTAGCATGTCCATTTCCGCATGGCTATTGTTGTATTTGGTTAGCAGCTCGTGCATGGCCATCAAAACGAACGCCCAAATGTAGGCAACCGTTTTTTTTTTGTTTTATGTTGTCAACAATTTCACTTTCAAATGTAAAAGAACTTGCCCCCTTGCAATTTATCTAACTGGCAGGCAGTTTGTTTGATTTACACACACACACACACACAGAGGCAAAAACTTTTTCCACAAGTTTCGCGTAGTTTTATTTTATTTTAGACACTGGAATGGGGCCGTCCAAACCATTCGAACAAAACTTTGAAAACTTTTATTTTTCTCTCTTCAAGACGTTTTGTGTTTGAAAAATGAGAACAAATAATGAAATCATTTGCTGACAAGAACTTGCACACAAAATGACCTTGAAAATGTTAGACACTTTTTGTTGAGGGAATTTTATTTTGATTTTAGTTTTTCGTTATTTTTATGACTGACGCTGCTGCTGCTGTTGTTGTTGTTGTTGTTGTTTACATCACATTGTTTAGTTAACAGTTTTGTGGAGAATGTCGTTATGATTTATTTGCTCTGCTTTCGTTTGTTTGTTATTATTCTTGGGTGCTTTTTGATATGTAAGTTAAAAGTTATTTTTGTTTGTTGATTGTCGCTGAGTGAGTCAGGTTAAGCAATTGATATCATATTTATGTTAGACGGATTTATCAGAAAACTCTTTAGAAATAAGTTAGACTGGAACAAAGTGGCCACTTCTCAACTTTATCAAAATTGTGGCAAAATTTGGCTGTTAAGAGTAAAACCATTAAGAATTATTAAAGAACTTGAACCTAGCCTCGAGACCAAAAAATAATAAAGCATGTAAATCTTCGATGGAAACCAGAGAGTCATAAACTGCACAACTATAAATCTTTACCTGCGATCAGGGATTGGGAGCAGAGAAAATTAATGTTCCCAAACTATCTGTGATCATAACTGGGGTATCATAAACGTAGTGAACTAGCTTACATTTTGTATTTATCATCAACCAAATATTATACACTAGCTGTATACTTGGCATCGCTCAGGACCTTTGCATTGTGTGGATATGTTTCTAATGAGAGCGTTTACATTTTTGAACCGGCTTAAAGGCTTTCGAGAACAGATTTAAATTGGGAAAGTTCCCACACTGAGAAAAATATCAAGAATTTTCATACTTAAATCCAGAATTTTCAGTTTCGAAACTTCCACAAAATTCTGGATTTAAGAACGGAATTTCTTGATTCAAAAGCGTTTTAAAAAATCCCTTAATTCTTGATTTCAGAAAGTTTAGCACGATTCGGGTTTTTTATACCTTGAAAAGTGTGTTATAATTTTGCCCAGAGTGTGCAACGCTAGAGGAATCATCTCCGACCACTAAATTTTTTTTTTTTTTTTTTTTCGGCTGAGTCGTTAAGCTTTGTCCGTCCGTCTGTCCGTCTGTCTGTTTCTACGCGACTAGTCCCTCAGTTTTGAGCTATCGAGCTGAAACTTTGACAACTCTTCTCAGCTGCTATAGGATAACTACTTCTTGTAGCTGCCATACAAATGTTCGGTCGGAAAATGATTTGTGAGAAAAACTGTTTTCTCTTATGCTCTCAAACACGGTCTGGGTAATATGTAATTTTTTAAGTGATCTGGAGTTTGGTCGAAGTCGCTAACCGTTGAGACAAGCTATTTCAAGTGTATCAAAACTTCGGTACTTCGTTTTAAGAACTTTTAGAGCTCAAAATAAGAATGATCTAGACTTATTTATGTTAGCTAAGAATAATTTGTACTTAAAGTAAGAGCTCGTTTTTCCATCAGGAACGAAATGATCTTAAATTAAACCCTTTACTCTGGAACCAAGAACTTTATTTTTTCAATTTCGAATTTAAGAACGATTCGTACTCAAAGTAAGAATTTTCAAGAGCGAATCGTTTTTACCAAGTTTTAGACCGAAACAGAACAAAATCAAGAGCGTTTTTTTTAAATCAAAATTCCAGTTAACAGCTTAAACAAATTCTGAGAAGTGCTAAATGTCTAACACCTTCAGACTACTTTTCCGAACACAGCCAAAATAATTGGTCTTGAACCACTTTTGAACTTCAGTTCTAAGACTAAACCATTTCTCTCAACCTAGGCTACAAACCTCTGAAATTCTGGAGAAGCTTCGGTTCGGGGGTTTTGAATCCGTTGAAACATCTAAGGTTCGATTTATGGATCGCAGTCTTTGCTTAAAGAACGTATGAACAATCGAACGTTGCTTCATCAATGCTAAGATCACCAAGATACAATTTTACTCCGATATGGAAAAATAAAGAATTGATATGTTAAAAATCGAAAATTAATATTTATAACATTTTGAGTACGCTCAGCGAAATTCAATTAAAGGCAGGTCCGTTTAGTCACATTAAAATGTATTGGAACAAGAAGTCATCTTCCAATCCTATTCTCCCTTTTACATTGAGAGCATTAACAGGTTAGTTTAGGCTAAAGCTTGCCCATTATTCAGAGTTTGTGAACGATTTGAAGCGAAATTCCATTTAAGGCAGTTTGTTTCAAGTCCTCAAGTAAGAAGGTGCAAAATTTTCTTAATTTGTTAGTTTGATTATGTATACGTGTTTAATTTAAACAGATACAAATTATATCCTATTGAAAATTTCCCTCAATATTGATATGGGAAAGGAAAAACATTATCATCTGAAGAAATAGCCAAAATCCTTACACCCAAAAAAATTTGTATCAATATCACTAAGATACACGTTGTCTCAAATCGAAACTGAAACTAGTATCATTTTTTTTGTATCAATGCAAACCTAGAAAGTATTAGATTGAAACTTCGAATATTTATTTGATGCGCAGAAGTATTAATTTGAAACTAAACAATTTTTTTTATTTCGAAAATTCGAAGAATGTATGAATTGTAAAACGAAGCATGCAGAACGTCGCAGCTGGCGATGCTTGACATGTCACATTTAGTGATTTTACTTTTAGTGTAAAAAAATGTGTACTTAGTTAAAAGTAAAGGCTATGGAGGACCCTTTCCCAGACGAAGTTATAAGCAGCTGAGTATGTATTCATGTCGTTTTTTGAAAATATATGTAAATAACAAATGTAACTCTTTAGACAGGACACACAACAAGCCAGAATGCTGCTGTGACCATTTTAGCGCTTAGCAAGACAACGTACAATGCGAGAGGTGCGAAACCAAGAAAGCTGCAGAACAGGCGTTTTTCGCGTTTTTACTCAAGGTCTCTGAAGGCGTAAACTGCTACATGTACGGCAGGGTTCCCCCAGAAGGGAGCGCAAAAAAGTGACGGTGTCTCTCTCTAACACACAGGGAGTATTTTCGTGCCCCAGGGTCTATGGCTGGGGAACTCTGATGTACGGGTTCGAGCAAGAGGCATACCAATATGGTGACTTCTGGTTAAGCAACATTCGCATGGACACGAGGAGAGACAAATGTTTCCACTTAGAGGGGTGTCCACACTTGACGAATTCAATTTAATAGTGTAAATAAATTACATTTTGATAGAGTTAGAAATAAAAAATTTGTTATAAAATGTTTTGTTTTAATTTTAATGGCAGATTATAATGAACTGAATTTATGGTACAAGGATAAGAAAAAATATTAAATTAATAAAAGCTAGTATCAAAAATGAAACAAAAAAGTTTGATAGTTGAATTATTAAATTAATAAGACCTAGTGTCAAATTGATACTTAAAAATTAATACAATAAAGTGTCAACCTGATACACGTTAGTATCAATTTGAAATCCTCGAAATTTCATGTTAATACTTTCGAAGATGTCAATTTGATACTTGGAGTATTAGAGAGAATTCGATACTCAATAGTTTCAAATTGATGTCTAAATTGTGTCGATGTGATGACAACTTTTTTTGAGTGTAAGATATCTTCTCGTGTAAAATCCGCTATAATTCGGGCTGGCTTACAAAAAAATGCAACTGCATCGCAAATAAGAGCTGACTTATAATCACCCATTACAAAAAGTCGTGTACAACAAATTTTATCTGGAAGTAATCGGCTAATTTGAAAGAAAATTAAGTCTTAACCAGCTTTAAAGGAATCGCATAAGCTTGCAAAATTGGAGTTTGCCGAAAAACACATGTCATGGACCGATCAATGGAAAAAGGAAATATTTTCAGACGAGAATAAATTCAACCTTGACGGTGTAGATAATTTTAATTATTACTGGCACGATTTGAAGAAGCCCGAATCCTTTTCTACTAAGCGGAACTTTGGAGGTTCGTTAATGATATGGGCTGGTTGTTTTAGTTACTATGGAAGGACCATATGTAAAGTGAATGGGTGTACGAACTCGGAAAAGTATATAACCATGTGGGATAAAGTTTAAGTAAGCTTTTTGGATCAGCAACCTACTTCAGACAGCATTTTTCAGCAGGATAGCGCTGCCATACATGTATCGCGACTCAGCGTTAATTCGTTACAAGCAGATCGATGTTATGAAGTGGCCAGAACGTTCCCCAGATCTAAATCCTATAGAGAACATGTGGGGTAACTTGGCACTACGTGTATATGCTGGTCGTCGCAAATTCGAGTCGGTGGAAGAGCTCAGAATTGCTGGAGTCAATGAATTGCCAAAATTCCTACTTCAGAGTTTCCAAAGGTCATAGACTCAATGCCAAGTCGAATTTTTGAAGTGTTTTCAAAATCTGGAAGCTGGACTCACTATTAATCATCATTTTCTTCGACAATAATATGTAATATGCCATATAATGTAAATACATTCCTTTAATTAAATTTCGCTGTATAAAAATGAATTTTTTCAAAATAATTTGTTTGTTAATCTAACACCTGTTGATTTGTAGTATTATGACATTTGTTGAACTAATACACTGGCCAACAGCCATTTTGGTCCAGCCTTATTGATGACAAATTCTGATTCAGTTTTGTGCACTGATTCCAAAACTGGTCTCGGTTTTTCTCCATCAGCTCTTGTTTTCAAGATATCGCGGAAAAACCATTTTGCTGTTTTTGGCTTTTAAAAAATTATGGAGGTTACACCGAGCAACAATATCTGTATTTATGAGCTCTATGCGACAGTATACATACTAAGGTCGCCTAAAAAAATCAATGGAGCATCATCAACAAACCCAAAAGCGCCTAAATTGGCCTTTGAAGAGAAATTTTCATCAAATTATAGCAAATTTTTCAAACTTAATCGCCGTGTACCAGCCATTTGGGGTGGTTGAATTTTAATTAAAACCAGTTTAGCATGTAGCCCAATGGTTCTTCTAATTTCACAAATTTTGTTGCATATAAATCTTGTCGATGGACAAAGTTACAGGCGGTTAATCCCGAAAAAATGAATTAAATTTTATGGCAGGATTACTAGATTCATACAAAAAAATGTGTAGGAAATATTAAAAGACTACTTGATCTAACATAGACCTTACATTAATTGTCATGCAAATGTACAATAACATTCAATCAGTACTAGATTAAAACAATTTGACACAAAAATTCATATTTGCTTAATATCAAACAACCTCTCAAGAAACATTAAAATTTTATGAATTAGGCTACAAATGGGCCAAATGAGTACCGCAATTACTATAATCTACGGAGTAAGCTCCTTGTGACTATTACGACTTTCCAAACTTCAACAAATGCCTGGCGGAAAGAGATTTCAGTAAAGACTCTATCTGTGAAACGAATGTATATGTCGAGGAAATTGACCACTCTTATTATTTGGAGGAATGAGCAATGAATGCAAGGTAGTGAAAAAACTCGCTCCATTTCGCAAGCGAATAACTTTGTGAGTCTGTCACGACATTTGACGAGATAAGTCATAAGTTGGAAGTTCGAATTTATAGTTTTACTTTGAATTAAGTGGTTACATACAGTTAAGTGGACCGAAAATAAAAACCGATTTTCAAGAATTGTTCATAGAAAGACCATTTAAGTATAATTATGTAAAACAAATTTTCACAAATTAAGGTAATTTTTTTGTTTTCAATGATGGCGTCTTTATACTTTCCAGGTATGAATATTATCTGTTTGAAGCCCAATTCATGAAATTTTAATGTCATTCTCGCGAGGTTGTTTGATTTTAAGCAAATATGAATTTGGGTAAAATTGTTTGAATCTAGTACTGATTGAATGTTATTGTGCATTTGCATGACAATAAATGTAAGGTCTATGTTAGATCAAGTAGTCTTTTAATATTTCCTATCCACTTTTAGTGTATCAATCTAGTTATCCTGCCTTTTTCCATCGACCAGATTTATATTCAACAAAATTTGTGAAATTAGAAGAACCATTGGGCTACATGCTAAACTGGTTTTAATTAAAATTCAACCACCCCAAATGGCTGGTACACGGCGATTAAGTTTGAAAAATTTGCTATATTTTGATGAAAATTTCTCTTCAAAGGCCAATTTAGGCGCTTTTGGGTTTGTTGATGATGCTCCATTGATTTTTTTAGGCGACCTTAATAGGTATACAGTCGCATAAAGCTCATAAATACAGATATTGTTGCTCGGTGTAACCTCCATAATTTTTTAAAAGCCAAAAAAACTGCAAAATGGTTTTTCCGCGATATCTTGAAAACAAGAGCTGATGAAGAAACACCGAGACCAGTTTTGGAATCAGTGCACAAAACGGGATCAGAATTTAGTACAAATAGAGCTGGACCTCACAAAAGTGGTCATTTTGTTGGCCTGTGATATCGTTATTCACTTTATTATTTAACACAAAGTGATTGTTTTAGTGACCTTTTTGATTGAAAATCGTAGAATTTTTTTAGGCAGGCTCTAGGTCATTAAGTTATGGGTATTGTCCACAACTTTTTTAAAACAAGACACGCACAACACTACAAAGGAGGCTGGTTGACAGTATAAAGCTATTTCATGAATACCAATTCAATCATCAGCTGTTCTGCAAGTCCTTAGTGTGTTGGCAGCGGTTGCCTCATGACAGAATTGCTATGAATGCTTGGGAATCCCAAAGGCAAGCTCATAGAAAAAACCGACATCAGCAGCAAATGCCAAAAACACTTAGGGCTTTGAGTGTTGTGTGGATTCCCGAAATCGGCCCTTCTATTATTTAATAAAAATTTTCATTCATTTCTCATCTAATTTCCCATAAAACATGAAATATCCATGTGCCTTTAATTGAATTTCGCTGAGTTTATCATTCTGAAACTATTAAAATCAATTTAAGTGAATAATATTATTTTGGATCAGATATATATTTTTTTCTTGTCAACATGAAATTAAAATATGGATATTCTCTAAAAGAAGATTTTTTAATCCGGTGAATATCAAAATGAATTTGATCTTCTTATTTCTCTGTGTAGTCAATACAATTTTCTCGTTTCGGATCCAGGTTCGAGGGAGCTAAAAATGTATAAGGTTCGCTTCAGAGTCTGGTTCATTGGACTCAAAAACCCGAGCCGAACAGACTCTCCGGGGATTTAATAAGGACCGACTCACAGCCTTGCACTGAACCATTATTTAACCGGTTCGATACTGGTCTTGATTCAGTAAAATATCCAATTCCATATTCTAACCTATAGACCAGTTTTCAAGTTCATGGCTTGAATAACTTTTAAGATATGCCGCAGAGCGACTTTAAAACCGTTTTTAACCGATTTTAAACTGGTTCGCTGTAGTGTTGGGTTGTTTATGAGCGAGTGAACAAAATTGAGTTGTTCTTTAAACCGAACAAGACCACGACCCCTGCTGTAGATTCATACTTAGAGCAAAGCTGTATACAAAACGAGCTTTAAAGATCTCTATTCGCTACTTCTGCTCATGATACAACTAAGTAGGGACTTACACGGTGAAGCAAACTTCATGAAGTAAAAAGCAAAAATGCTCTGGCTTGTAGGAAAGGGGTGTAGTGCTGAAGTTTGCCCCTCTACAACTCTTCCCTACAAGCCAGAGCTGTGTGGAAAACTTCATGAAGTAAGTCCCGACATAGTCGGAAATTGCTCAAGAGAATTGTAAACTAAGAGCTTTTTCTAAAAGCTCGTGCATAAAATTTTCGAACAACACCGAAGTATTGTAAACTCCATGAGACAACGAAGAAGGTATGGCAAACTCTCAGCTCGCCTACTGTTTCAGTTTACAACTCAGTTTGCAATTCTTGAACGTGGGGCGAAATGTTAAATGCACGAGCTATCAGAAAAAGATCTCTGCGTACAATGCTAGGTATTAACCGTATTAGTTGTATCCAGGGACCGTAACTGTTATAACTTTTATGATAAAAATTGCGAAGAAACAGTTATTTCTAAATTTTTATAAAAAATTATAATATAACTGTTATTGTATAATTTTATATAAAAATTTAAATAACAATTAATTTATAATTTTTTTATTTCAATTATGAAATAACAATTAATTTAAATTTTTATAAAAAAATTAAAAAATTAATTGTTATAAACAAATTTTTTATTTAACAATTATAAATTAATTGATATGAAAAATTTTTATTATAAAATTAAAAATAACAATTACTTTAAGATATCCCTCGTGCCAAATATCGTAGGACAAAATTTGGATGTAACTTTGATCTGAGGGCTTATATGTTTTATATTCTAGTGCTTGATGACAAAACATCAATGGGCAATGGCGAAAATCGATTAATTAAGAAACAATTTTAAAATCGCTCCAATCTACTACACCAACAAAATTGTAGAAAATTAGGCTGTTTTATATTTTTATTAGACAAATCAAAATTAAATTTTATTTCGGCAATATCACAACTTCTTTCCTCTTCTTCTTGATCAACAACAACAATCGATCGATATCGACACACGACAGTTGTGCTATCGAACCTATCGGTATTTGCAAAGCGCGGCATGGCGCGAACATTCAAATTCATTTAGCTGCGACATACAGCGGCCCCTAGTGCTGACTCCTAATCTCAGCACGATCATTAATGTCGTAGCGCTCAACTCCAAATCTGCATAGTCGATTAACCGGGCGACGGTACGTATTCTTGGATGTCCTCAAATCGACAACACGTACTATTCCATCTTTGCCAGGGTAAACCTTTAACACGCAGCCTAGCGGCCATTCGCCGCGGGTGGTATTTTCTTTCATTACACAATTTCGCCGACCTTCAAGTTATCCACATTTTGGCGCCATTTCGATCGATGGCTAAGAATACGCAGGAATACTCTTTGATGAAGCGTTTCCAAAAACCATCTACCAGGGAAATGTGATACTCTTCACATGCGTTTCTCTCCAGAGACATTCAGGAACTTGCCCGGATTACAGAGGGCGCTTCTTTGTGGAATACAAATGTCGTTTGGGCAGAGACCGATATCATCGTCGGCATCGTCCGACTCGAGTATATAAGGCCGACTGTTGACCAAGTATTCTGCTTCCGAATATTCGTTTTTTAGCATCTCATCGCTGGGATTTGCGTTTACCGATGGGACAGCCTCAAGAGTTCTTTTTAAAACAGCCTACTAGTCGCTCCCAACAGCCGCCGAAGTTTGTGCGTTAGTCTTCAAGTTATTTTGCTACTCTGCCAAAAACTGATTTGATGTAGTTTTCATCCAGTTCTTCAAGGGCTCCTTGTAGCTCTTTGCCGCCCCCCAAAATGGTGCCATTATCATGGACCACAAATTATTTCTAACGGACCACGACGGCGCTACCATTCTGCGCACCGCCAGTATGCAGGAGTCTGTATCCAATGAGTGTGCTATCTCCACATTTATTGTTTGGGTAGTTAAGCACGTGAAGATTATTGTAGTTTGTTGATTTGCATACGGGTGTACGCATGCTTGCCGTCCAGAACAATTGGGCTTCTGGTACGTGCTGATATCTCTTTTGCGCGTTCAATCCTGCTGTCGACACGCATGATATTGTTAGTATCTAGATAGATACAGTATTTTGTAAGCCGTAGTTTTGAAGATGGTTTTCCAGTTTGCAGTTTTGCCAAGTCGTCTGAGAATGATTGTTGCTGGACCACCTTGCACCATTGCATCTGCCCATTCGATCTCATCCACATGTAGTTCTCGAATCCTGCGATCGCTTGAGGTGCGTTTTGATGAGTTGTTGATAAATCGTTGCAACCATGCAGTGCTGCGAATCAGTTTCTTGAGAGTGGGGATTCTTTGCAGCAATATGGTTAATGGATGTTCTGCTTGTTCGATTGTCATTACGATTTCAGTTTGTCTCGTCCACTTCCACAACCAACTGCTGAGATTCCATTCAGTTTCTGGTTTTGTAGAAATTCCTGGACCTGTAAGCACACCTTTGTAGCTTATGTGACGCAATGTTGTCACGAGTTATGATGTCGGCAATATTTTCATTTGTCGATAGCCAGTGCCATTCGACCTTCCGATTTTTCACATATTTCTCGAATTCGATTAGAAACGAATACTTCCATTCTTTTGTCGCTCATTATCCAATTAAGTACAGTTCGTGAATCGGTATAAAAATATCGCATATCTGGTTGAATTCGCGATTCATGTTGAACCATTTCCGCTAGTCGGCAGCCCAAAACTGCGGCCATAGTTTCCAGCTTTGGAATGGTTACGTGTCTCATTGGTGCTACTCTAGCCTTTGATACAATCAGTGCCACGTCATATTTCCAATTTCCGTCTGATTGGTAGCAGCATCGGATATACACTGCTGACGAATAGGTTTTACTGCTGGCATCGTTGAAAACGTGAATTTCAACTCGATCTGCTGTTGGCAGATTAAGACTGTAGCATCTTGGAATTTTTGCACCTTCAATTGACTTTAAAACCTTTAGCCAATTTCGCCATTTGTCAAATAAATCGCCTTTGATTGTGTCATCCCAGCCAATACCGGCCTCCCATACGTCTCGCATGAGAATCCGTCCTTTGTGACTGGTGTCATGAGACCCAAAGGATCATATAATGAATTGACGGCCGACAATATTTTCCTCTTTGTAGGTGGGAGGTTGCCATCCAAAGTTTCATTTGAAAGTTTGTGCATCGTTTTTTGTTGAGTATGTGAAAACGTCGCCTGTTGCGTCCCACCACATACCCAGCACCTCTGCTGTACATCTGTTTTATCGCCAATCTTAGCCACTGCCTTTGTTGCTCTCAGATTTTTCGGGATACTTTGCATCAACTCGTCGCTGTTTGATATGAATTGACGCAGTTCAAATCCAGCCTTTGAGTGTATTTCAATTTTTTGATCATGTTGATGATTTCTGTAGCGTTGGCTTTAGAGTCAAAGTAGTCATCAACATAGTGATTTTCCAGAATAGCCTTCACCTCATCTGGGTGCTCATCTTGTATTTGTTGGCATTGTAGTTTTTAACAAATTGTGCTAAAAATGGCGATGAGGTGGTACCAAATAACATGGCTTTCATTTGGTATATAGTTGGCTCTTTATTCTGGTCAAGCTTCCTCCATAGGAAGCACTGTGCAGCTGTATCGCTGTCTGCTATACGGACCTGTTTGAACATTTCGAGTATCGGCGACCACTGCCACCGAATGTAGCCGGAATCGAATTAGAATTCCGACTATGGATGTTGACCAGTCTGGTCCAGTAAGCAAGTTTTTATTTAATGATGTGCCGTTGCACTCTGCTGCAGCATCAAATACCAACCGGGGCTAACTTGGATTTATTACGGCGAAATGCGGCAAATACCATAGTTTTGGTGATTTTAGAACATCGTTATCTTCTAGCTGAATTGCGTAGCCTTTTTGTAAGAGTTTTTGGATTTCGCTCCTCATATGCCTGTGCTGTTTCTCCGTTCCGTAATAGTTTTCGCTCAAGACACTTGAGCCGTTGAATATCCATTGGTTTACTATCTGGGAGTTTGACGTCATCTGTTTTCCAGGGAAGATTTACCATATATTGGCTACCATTTTGTTGGATAGATGACTCTGCCTTTCGTATTGCCAACTGATCTTCCACTGTCTGCGATGTGTCAATTTTCACAGCGCACACTCCAAAGTTCTCAATGATGTCTGATCATTTGGTGTAAATTTTCTTCGCCCACTTGGCAACAAGTGAAATTATCTGCATGCGATTCTGTTTTCACAGGTCCGTGTATTACCCAACCTAGCTTGGTTTTGGATAACATTGGACGGCTACCACCTGCATTGATGACAGCTCGTGTAGTGATCAGATTAGCGTGGCGTTGCCCAATTAATAGCATTGGCCTCTTGTCTTGTAATATTTTGAGATCGACAAGATCTTCTGGAACTAGCTCTTTAGCTCGTTGTAATCAAATTGTTATGCATGGTAGTTTTAGATCTTTTATCAGCCACACATCGTTCAGTTGATGTTTTGTACCATTTTTGGCACTGAGGTTTATATTCGCCGATTCTGCTTCCGTTTCATTTCATATGGACATCACCCGTCCACCGGAAAAAGAAAGGTTTGACGTTGCCTTGTATGGCCAGTTTCCAACAGGGGCGAAGTTCAACACAAACCATTAACATTACGGTTGACCGATTTATAAAACGGCAGAAGTACGAAAAGAGAAGATCAAAATGCTCTTAGGTCACCTTGGATAAGCATCAGCATATCATATGATTGCACCGTTCTTATCTGACGTCGCGCGTCGGCTTCTCGGTTAGCTAGCATAGCTAATGCAAGCATAGCTAAGCGGCGCAGAGACAGTGAGCGAATGTCTTTATGCAGAGCACAAGATATATCGGTTGACCTGTAAAGAGTTATCTTTGTAAAGAAAATACGCCCATGGAGATTGCATAAGACCCCTCTAGTCCCGTAAAATCTGACTGGAGTACTAGACGGTTGTGTTAACTGACTTTTGGGAAAAAACATCGAGAGAATCAAAGTAAATTGTGAGAAAACAATTTGGCCAGGTACGAAATTAACAAAAGTAAGCATATTCTGAAGTCTAATTGTGTCGTATTTTTCATAGTGCTCCGCGCCAGTGCGCCTTTGTTTAGGGGCTGATTGCCCATTAAAGTGGCGGACTTCAGCCTTGAGGCGCGCCTGGCGAAAGTATTTTCTTGGCGGATCGAGAGAGTCACATTTTGCTTATTGGCGAACGTCAATGCCCAAATAATCGGTGTCATTTCACCACTCTCGAGAAGGCCAAACCAAAAGCTCTTGGCTAAATCGAGCCAAAGCTAAAACGACCCCCGAAGGAGATCTACAACGCCCGCCTAGTGACGAGATTCGTTCCCCATACTGTGTTAGGCGCATACACTACCCATTGTTAATTTAGTATCGACCCAGAAGGTGGGCCAGGTGTCTATAATTTGCACCCATTGTACATGGTTTGCATCACATGAGGTCCACCTACAGCATCTGGTTTTAAAAGTGGAGATTGCAAGAGAGATTCTATGAGCAGAAACCTTATCATCAGGGTTAAAAATTCGTTTTTTTCTATTATCTTAATTTCAAACATTTTCAATAATTTCAAAATTAACGTAAACCTTTAACTACATTGAATTTAACTTTTTCTTGAAACATAAGTCTCTTGCATCTACCTGAGAAGTGAACGTAGTGTGTATGTATGTATACTAAAGATTTCTTTTTATTTGAAGCCCATTATCGTCATCTGGAGCTCCACGACGGCAGTGTATGGTGAGTGTAAACTAAATATTTAAATCTTACAGCTTTACTAAACATACGATTTTCTTAAATCGGCATATTTTTGCCTCATTTTGGCGATGCAAACGGCTGAGCCTGGAACCCCAGAGCAGCCGAACGAAATGTCTAGCACCCCGAGAGCGCTCGGCTGTTTCGAGTTCGAAGCATTCGTTCGAAAGCCAGCACAACAAGAAACCGATTTTCAGTCGCAGATCAAATGCGGAACGATGAGGCACGGCCGCGCATCTGCGCGCTGTGCTCTCGTTTCTCTGTATGTGTGTATATGTGTACAAGCGCTCGCACGTTTGCATGCGTGTGCAAAAGCCACGGTTGCCGCTCTTCTTTGTTATGTTTTCGATCCTGGGTTGTCTGCGGCCACAGCAAGTGGCGCCGCGACGGCTCATTTGCTTATGACGTCACGACAATGTGAAAAATTAGTTTTATTATCGACCATCACTTTTAAATGCCCTATGACCCAAACATAAATCAATTACATTAATAGACTTAATATATGTACAATGTACATATGCCGATGTTTGGTTCTTTCATTAATTTCATTAATTAAATAAATTGTTCAATTCTCAAAACTATAGAGTCAGCCCCCTTTGTAAGGCTCTCTTATATTCTCTCTCTATCGCCCTCTATTCTTGTATATACTTACATGCATATTGAAACGGCGGCTGCTGCCTTTGCTGCAGTCGCCAAATTAAAGTTAGTTGAAAATTTGAAATCAAAGTAAAAGGAAGTGCGTTTGTTTGTGGTACAAGACGGGTCCAAGTCCAAGGTTCAACAAGTAACCTGGAAGCAAATACGATCGAGTTGTTGAGAGACCATTTGGAGGTCTCGTTAGCATCTCCGCCAGTGTTTTGGATTTGGCGGATCAGGAACGATCGGTTGAAAAAGTAGTTTTAGTGAGAAAAACTTATTTTTTTTTCATCGCTATCGCTCCCAACCGTCGTATTTATAAGTTTTCTATGATTTTACATAGTTTCACCGAAATTTATCAAAATCGGACAACTACATAGTATAGCTGCCATACAAAAGATGGGTCTAAAAAAAATCTCAGATAGAAAAACTTTTTTGTTTTCAATGCTATCGCTCCCAAAGTTTGTCCAAATCAATATTAGTTTATAATTCTGTCAAGTTTGATTCAAATCGGATGACTATAGTAAATAGCTGCCATAGGAACAATCGGTCCAAAATGTAGTTCTAGTGAGAAAAACTTTTTGGTGAATATATCGTACTAGCAAATAACCCGACGCGCTTCGCTGCTCGAACAAAACAATATTAGATATAATAATACACCGTAGAACTTTGCTGATGGGTTTTCCCTCCAACTCCCAACCCCATCCCACCCACCCTACACCCAATTCCCACTCAAATCCCACCCACATCCCGCTCATCACTTCCGCCCACCTCCCGCCCACATCCCATCCACTTCCCACCTACATCACACCCACATCCTACCCACTTCCCGCCCACATCCCACCCACCACCCACTATCCACTTCTTCCACAGCTTCCACCCACTTCCCACCTACTTTCCACCCACATCCCACCCACTTCTCACCCATATTCCTCCCACTTCCCACCCACTTCACACCCACATCCCTTCCCATTCCCACCCACTTCCCACTCACCTCCCACCCACTTCTCACCAACATCCCTCCCACATCCAACCCACTTCCCTTCCGATTCCCACGCACTTCACACCCACTTCTCACCCACATCCCTCCCCACTCCCGCCCAGTGCACGCCCACTTATCACCCACATCCCTCCCACTAACCACCCACTCCCGCCCACTATTCTCCCACTTCCCCGCGGTATTTCCAACATCGGAAAATGCAATCACAAATTATTTCGTATTCTATCCCTTCAAACCGAGTTTCAAGTCAATCTGGTGAAAAATAGTTTTTCGCATGCAGAGTTCTCCAGGAATTTTCCGACCGTTGGGTCAAATGTTCCAACATCGGAAAATCACATCTCATTTTATTTCACTTACTATACTCACAAACCGAGTTTGAAGTCAATCGGATGAAAAATAGTTTTTTGCATGCTGAATTTTCCGGCCATTTTCCTCGTTGGCGGGTTTTCCAATATCGCGAACATATGTGTCGAATTATTGTTCGTACTATTCTTGCAAACCAAGTTTCAAGTCAATCGGATGAAAAAAAATTGTTTACCATACAAACTTTTCCGAACCCTTTTCCGACTTTTTCCAGGTCGGATTTTCCTCAAAATTAGTACACAGTTATTGTTAAATTTTCATATAGATCTTTAAAATGAGTTTGAAAAAAGTTTCATACAACAGTTTTCCGTGAATTTTCCGACTTCATGGATAGATTTTCCAAAATTTTAAAGTTACGTTTCCTATATTTTATTATGCGTAACTTTGAAAATGAGTTTGGAGGAAATCGCTGGCAACTATAGTTTCGCTCATACAACCTTGACCACCCACTTTCCACCCAGGGGGGTTGAATTTTCCGGAAGTTTGGTATGCAGTTGTTGCTGAATTTTCATATAGATCTTTGAAAATAAGTTTGAACTTGATCGGATGAAAAACAAAAAAGTTTCATACAACAGTTTTCAGCGAATTTTCCACATTTCCCGAAAGAATTTTTCAAAATCTGTTCTTAGTACTCACTTTCAGCATTAGATAAAACTACTGTGAAAATCTCATGTTTCTATCTTTTATGGTTTGGGCTGTGCGACGGTCACCAGTCAGTCAGTCAGTCAGGTTGAACTCTTTTATATATATAGATAGCCATTTAACAAACTGGCCGCATATATCAAGCTTCAAGAGTATATAAACTTCGGTCGAGCCGAAGTTAGCTTCCCCCTATTTTTTCTAAGTAAATTGAATTATCTTTACTATATAATTAAAAAAACACAACGGGCTTGTATAATTATAAATCTACAAGCACTTTAAAATCGATAAAATTTGAAATTTGGCAAAAAAAAAATTTTTTTTTCTTCATTTGAGCCCATAGCATCAACAGCACACACCCCAGCTCATTTTCGTCCGAGAACAAAACGTTTGGCTAGGTTTTTTGTTTTTAAATTTATTTAAGTGAAGGCAACTTTTGAAAAAATCGAAAAAGCGTTTATCGATAATATCTCGATAACTTGTCTATAGAATTTTAAATTTCATATGCCGATTTTCGTGATCAGCGGGCCAATTTACTTTAGAAAAAGTTGGTTTGGTCCAACGGCGAAAAATCGACTCTCATTTTGTCGAGCAAAGTAAGTGTAAATCTGTTTTGTGCTCAATCCAAGATATTTTGTACTTGAAGTGAGAACGCGCTTTCTTAATTTTTGATGTGCTACATCTTTGATTTCGGTACGGAAGATTAAAGCAGGAGTAAATTTTGATTTCACCGTCATGTGACGCTGACGTCATGCATAATTTCTGTTATAATGGTTTAGTGGAGTGTCCCAGTGGGAGAGGAGTGAAAGTGCGGGGAACAGTAACTAAACAGTGAAATGACAGTGACTCAACAGTGACTCGACAGTGACTAAACAGTGACCAAACAGTGAGTTGACAATGACTGGAGAGTGACTTGACAGTGATTTGACAGTGACTAACCAGCTCTTAAATTTAGCATTTCGTTTTACATCAAAAGTTTCCTTTAGGTATGAATTGTTCTTGATTCAAGAACGTTTGTTCTCATTTCAATAGCATAACCAGTCTTTTTCCGATTCTAGAGCGTTTCGGAAGAATAATTGAAATATTCTGTATAACTTCTGTCCCGATCGATGTATAACACGATCTATAACTCCGACTGAGTTCTTATTGTATGATCAAAGTGACGTGTTTAAAGATTTTTCATTTAAAACTATGTTACACTTGAAGGCAAAATGCAAAAATTTTTCCCTTCAAATCCTGCAAAGTTTTTCAATATTTATTGCTTGAGCGGATTGTGGATACTCACTGATAAACTCTTTTCAACGCAAGATTTAAAAAAAAAGAGTGTGTGTCATGGGACGCACGGTACGAGCGAAGATCTTTACGTTGATACAACCGACTTAAGTAATGGCAAAAATACACCTTTTGGATTCTGTATAAATAAATGTTATATAATTTTAAAAATAATAGGTCACTGTCAAGTCACTATTAAATCACTGTGAAGTCGCTGTTAAGTCAATGTTAAGTCACTGTTAAGTCACTGTTAAGTCACTGATTCGTCACTGTTAAGTCAATGTTAAGTCACTGTTAAGTCACTGTTAAGTCACTGTCTAACAGATTACATTACAGTTTATAGCACAAAATTCAAAACTTGACCTCAATGCAGCCACTCTCTGGTGATCCCCACCAAATCCCTACCAGACATAAACCAGATCCGCACCTGACCCACCCCAGATCCTCACCAGATCCCCACCAGATCTTCACCAGATCTCCAACAGATTCCCACCACATCTCGCCAAGATCCCCACCTGAACCTCACCAGATCCCCACTAAATTTAAACCAGATCCCTCCAGATCTCCATCAGATCACCACTAGATCCCCAATAGATCCCCGCCAGATCTCCACCAGATCCCCACCAGATTGCCACCAGATCTCCATCAGATCCCCACCAGATCCGCACTAGATCCCCACCAGATCCCCATCAGATCCCTACCAGCTCCTGACCTGATCCCCACCAGACCTAAACCAGATCCCCATCTGACCCACCCCAGATCCTCACCAGATCCCCACCAGATCTCCATCAGATCCCCACCAAATCACCACCTGATCCGCACTAGATCCCCACCAGATCCACACCAGATCAGCACCAAATCCCCGCCAGATCCCCACCAAATCTTCACCTCATTCCGACCACCTTCCCCCACTTCCACCTCACACTATCCCACTCCACACACAACCCACCTGCTCCTACTGTAAAGATAAAAGCTGCTGATTTTGCAAATACAAAACTCAAAAAGAGAATTCAAAGACATACCCCAAAAGAATCTGTCGCAAAGACAAATTTTTCAAGATTTACTCCCCCAGTCTGACGTCCGTAAAAGAGCTTCGCTCTAAAACAAGTTGTTTCTGCTGGTCTGTCTTTTTTCCAATTTTCCCTCCAAACCATAGGACTGGAGGAATCGGACAAGCAACCTATGCCCGTTTCCCATAATAAATAGCCGTACAACCGTAATTGACACCGTGGCCGATGCAGACACCGCAACCGATTTGTTGCCAAAATATTTTTGAAAAGTTTATGTATGCAGTCTGTGATTACGGAAACAGCCTGTGAAATCTGGATTTGATAAATATTCACAATCGTTCCAAAAATGTACTTAGGAGTACTTTACTGGCTTTTATAATACTTTAACATTCCCAACACTAAACTAACCGAAACATAAATTGCCACAAACTAAGAGTGATTCGCTTTTATCCAGTTGAATTTCGAGAAACTCCCTTAGACGATATAATTTTTAAAGGTTTTGCACATTGGAAAAACAATAGATCAGATTTTAATTGTCCATACTCTTTTTCTCAAGTGGTTCGGTTCAAGATTCAGTTAGTAGTAAATTAAAAGTCGAATTTCCTGGATCCAACCATTTCGCTTTAAAAACGGTTAGCAGTTTATTTATAGTTCTGCGTTTTTATACAGATGTGATTAATCATTAAAAACTGAATAAGTTTTCTAAACTTTTGTCGGCTGTACAATTTGATATGGCACACACAACACACATAAATTCCCGCACAGATATATGTACATTAGAGCGGTCCCCAAACCGGCAAAATGGAAAAAAGGAGGTCTCAGCATTCCCATAGCTAATATTTGTTGTATAATTAATAACTGTGAAAATCAAAAAATTTTATTTTAATTTTAAATGGGCGCGACAGGGTCTCAAAGTTTTAAAAAACATTAATCATACGACACGTTTACCAAATACAAATTTTTACAAACGAAGTTACTAGTTCATTTCAATTGCTGTCATTGTTTGAAATTCATAAAGAGATCTAAATTTGTGGAAATAAAATATTTACATTTGAATAGTTTATAAATAAAATCATCGCCGACTATTTACATACTTGTGTATTTTTATTTATTTCAGTACATTTTGAGATCAAAATTAAATAATTTTTGAATCTTTAATAATATAATTATGATAATTTATTAAAAGTGCGTTTAAACTGTGAACAGCATGCGTGCACATACATACATACATACATACATGCATATGCATACAACAAGTGCGAATTCGTCTTCTGTTGGGGTAGATTCTCAAAGTTGACCCACTAAGCAAGATATATATAGAGGCGTCAAACAGCAGAAAAAGTGCTATCAACCAAACGGCTGAGCCTGGAACCGCAGAGCAGCCGAACGAAATGTCTAGCACCCCGAGAGTTGATGGCGAGTTAAATTCGTTCTTAGGACTTTAAAATGTCTATTTTTCTTGTGCTTTTCAGCCTCTCAGATCCCCCACATAACTTTTCTGTGAGCCATAAACTATTTTTCCCAAGCAGGATGAGCAGAAAATAATTTAAAATGTGCTTTCTATGTTCATTACAATTATGATTTTCGGAATACCATTTTGAGTATTTATCTACGCTTTCCGCCTGCGCAATACATTTATTAACTAAGGTATCTTTAATATTTCTAGCATGAGGGGACTCTTCAAAAAATTTGTGAAATATATTATAATGCCGCTTAATCAGTTCAAAAAAATCGTCCTGTGGGGCTTTTAGTTTCAAATTATTTTTCGTACTTCTGTAATTTTTGTTGAATAAAAATATTTCGGATTGCTCAAAATTCACTAATTCATCTTTTGTCAGCATCTTGCAGGTTTCGCAATTAAATTTCTGTTGTGTTTTAAATAGCACAAATCCTGTAAAATATCTTAATGCATTTTCACTTGCTACGCTCATGGCAAAGGTGGCGGTTTCATTATCGTTCATAATTTCCATTTCGTCTGATTGCGCTTCAAAACAAAGATCAATATCTTTAAAATACACCTGTTCTTGGTCATTTAGATTGGCGGTCTGTTCCTCATTTACGTTTTTAACTGCATTAATAATCATTTCATCATCATCTGGCTCGCAGTTTCCAGTTGTTCTTTTAGAAGAGATGACCTTCATTGATAGCATCTTTGAAATAATGGCATTAAATTCAAAGAGCATTGGATTGTTGTATGTACCGCCTCTACTTCTTATTAAATAAAATAGGTGCTCCAGAGCATCCTGATTAAGACGGGACAATATCAGAAAGTATACATTACTTTCACCCCGGACATCTTGCGCAAGCATCAAAATTGAATTTATGGAAAGTATTAATCCGTCTATACAATAAACTTTGTGGGGGTATTTGCATTTGTTTAAATAATCTTTCATTTCAGTAATGTAGTTTTCTGTGTCACTATTCTTCTGCATGGCGGCCTTGAAAGGATTTTTACTATATATATTATTGCTATTCAAGCAATCGAAGAGCCTATTCATTTTTTCAATAAATTTAACTGTTGCAAGTGCTTGTTCTTCGCAGTCATTAAATGCGCCATTTTGTATAAGGGTCTTTAAGGCAGAAGCGACTGTTTGGCTAAATAGCTGCGTGGCATATGTATGTATGTATGTGCACGCATGCTGTTCACAGTTTAAACGCACTTTTAATAAATTATCATAATTAAATTATTAAAGATTCAAAAATTATTTAATTTTGATCTCAAAATGTACTGAAATAAATAAAAATACACGAGAAAGGCAAAGCTAACTTCGTCTGTACCGAAGTTTTGATACACTTGAAATAGCTTGTCTCAACGGTTAGCGACTTCGACCAAAACTTCGCAGATCAGATTAAAAACATTACATATTACCCCTGACCGTGTTTGAGAGCAGTTATATTGAGAGCAAAACATTTTTTCTCACTAAAATCCATTTTCCGACCGAACATTTGTATGGCAGCTACAAGAAGTAGTTATCCGATCCGGTCGGTTCCGACATATTAGCAGCGTGCAGTAAAAAGAAGACTCTGTGCAAAGTTTCAGCTCGATAGCTCCAAAACTGAGGGACTAGTTCGCGTAGAAACAGACAGACGGACAGACGGACGGACGGACAGACGGACAGACGGACGGACAAAGCTTAATCGACTCAGCTCGTCATGCTGATCAAGAATATATATACTTTATGTGGTCGGAGATGATTCCTTCTATGCGTTGCAAACTTCTGGGCAAAATTATAATACACTTTTCAAGTGTATAACAAGTATGTACATATATTAAGTCTATTAATGTAATTTATTTTTGTTTGGGTCATAGGGCATTTAAAAGTGATGGTCGATAATAAAACTAATTTTCACATTGTCGTGACGTCATAAGCAAATGAGCCGTCGCGGCGCCACTTGCTGTGGCCGCAGACAACCCAGGATCGAAAACATAACAAAGAAGAGCGGCAACCGTGGCTTTTGCACACGCATGCAAACGTGCGAGCGCTTGTACACATATACACACATACAGAGAAACGAGAGCACAGCGCGCAGATGCGCGGCCGTGCCTCATCGTTCCGCATTTGATCTGCGACTGAAAATCGGTTTCTTGTTGTGCTGGCTTTCGAACGAATGCTTCGAACTCGAAACAGCCGAGCGCTCTCGGGGTGCTAGACATTTCGTTCGGCTGCTCTGGGGTTCCAGGCTCAGCCGTTTGGTTGATAGCACTTTTTCTGCTGTTTGACGCCTCTATATATTTCTTGCTTAGTGAAGCGCACTTCAATTTCCGTATTTGGCACACTCATTTTAAATATCCAGAAGACAATTTTATTTTTTTGTTTATAGTCCATACGCTTTCTTCCACTTCCGTTCTCCCTTCCTAATCCCCCTAATTGTGTGGTGCCATTTGACAAATAGAAAGGGTAATTAATACTAAATTATAAACTGACATTTTTCTCTGGTTTTTATACTTGTACCGAAAGTACATAGAGTATAATAAGTTTGTGCAAAAGTATTGTAACAGGGAGAAGGAATTACTTCCGACCCTATAAAGTATATATATTCTGATCAGCATCAACAGCCGGTTTATATATTTTCCGTCGTCCGTCCGTTCACTCCATGTAAAATAGTGGTTTGACATGTTGTTATTTTTTTACTTGTGTTTTTTTTTTGTTTTTACCTTCTTTCAATATTTTTGGACCCTTTTTTTTTTTGGCTTGACCGACTTTGTCACTTGTTATACCCTTGGGGGGTTATTAAAATTGTCCGTGTTTGTAACGCCCGAAGGAAGCATCTCCGACCACATAAAGTATATATATTCTTGATCAGTATGACGAGCTGAGTCGATATAGCCATGCCCGTCTGTCCGTCCGGCCGTCCGTCCGTCCGTCTGTCCGTCTGTTTCTATGCTATCTCTCTTATCTCAACCAAACTTTGCACGAAGTCTTTTGGTATAAATACGCTGCACATTTGTCGGAACTGGCCGGATCGGACGACTATAGCATATAGCTGCCATAGGAACGATCGGTTGAAAAAGTAGTTTTAGTGAGAAAACTTTTTGTTTTCAATGCTATCGTTCCTAACCCCCGTATTTATAAGTTTTCTGTTTTCACATAATTTCAGTAAGTTTTATTACAATCGGGCAACTATATAGTATAGCTGCCATACAAAAAGATAGGTCTAAAAAAAAAGTCTTAGTGAGAAAAACTTTTTGCTTTCAATGCTATCGCTCCCAACCCCTCGTATATCTATATATATAAAAGAGTTCAACCTGACTGACTGACTGACTGACTGACTGACTGGTGACCGTCGCACAGCCCAAACCATAAAAGATAGAAACATGAGATTTTCACAGTAGTTTTATCTAATGCTGAAAGTGAGTACTAAGAACGGATTTTGGAAAATTCTGTCGGGAAATGTGGAAAATTCGCGGAAAACTGTTGTATGAAACTTTTTTGTTTTTCATCCGATCAAGTTCAAACTTATTTTCAAAGATCTATATGAAAATTCAACAACAACTGCAAACCAATCTTCCGGAAAATTCACCCCCCCGGGTTGGAAAGTGGGTGGTCAAGGTTGTATGGGCGAAACTTTAATCGCCAGTGATTAGCTCCAAACTCATTTTCAAAATTACACATACTAAGACATAAAAAAAGAGACTTTCAAATTTTGGAAAATCTACCCCCAAAGTCGGAAAATTCACGGAAAACTGTTGTATGAAACTTTTTTGTTTATTATCCGATCAGATTCAAACTAATTTTCAAAGATGTATATGAAAATTCAACAATAAGTGTGTTCCAATTTTCCGGAAAATCCCACCCGAAAAAGTCGGAAAAGCGCCGGAAAAGTTTGTATGGTAAACATTTGATTTTCATCCGATTGACTTGAAACTTGGTTCGCAAGCATAGTACTCCAAATATTCGACACGTGTTTTCCCGATTTCTGAAAATCCGCCCAAGAGGAAAATGGCTGGAAAATTGTGCATGCAAACAACTATTTTTCATCCGATTGGCTTGAAATTCGGTTTGTTAGGATAGAATACGAAATAGTTTGAAATGTGATTTTCCGAAGTTGGAAAATTCGACCTGACGGTCGGAAAATTGCCGGAAAATTCTGCATGAAAAAAACTATTTATCATCCGATTGGCTTGAAACTCGGTTTGAAAGGACAGAATACGAAATAATTTAAAATGTGATTTTTCAATGTCGGAAAATCCGCACCCAGGCGAGAAAATGCTCGAAATATTTTACATGCAAAAGAATTATTTTTCATCCGATTGACTTGAAACTCGATTTGTAAGGTAAAAATATAAATTCATTAGTGTTTTCATTTTCCGATGTTGGAAATAACGCCGGGATGTGGGTGGGATGTGGGAGGGATATGGATGGGATGTGGGCGGGAAGTGGGTGGGATGTGGGCGGGAAGTGGGTAGGATATGGGTGGAATATAGGTGGGAAGAGTATGGGATGGGGGCGGGAAGTGGGAGGGATGTGGGTGGGATGTGGGCGGGAAGTGGGAGGGATGTGGGAGGGATGTGGGAGGGATGTGGGAGGGATGTGGGTGGGATGTGGAAGGGATGTAGGTGGGAGGGATGTTGGAGGGATGTGGGAGGGAGGTGGAAGGAATGTGGGCGGGATGTGGGCGGGAAGTGGGAGGGATGTGTATGGGATGTGGATGGGATGTGGGCGGAAAGTGGGAGGGATGTGGATGGGATGTGGGCGGGAAGTGGTTAGGATGTGGATGGGATGCGGATGGGATGTGGGCGGGAAGTGGGAGGGATGTGGGCGGGAAGTGGGAGGGATGTGGGTGGGATGTGGGCGGTAAGAGGGAGGGATGTGGGAGAGATGTGGGCGGAAAGTGGGTGGGAAGTGAGTGGGAACTGGTGGAATTGGGTGGAGAGTGGGTGGGAGGGATGGGGGTGGGAATTGAAGGAAAAACCCATCAGCAAAGTTCGATTTCTTTGTTATGCGGTGTATTATTATATCTTATATTGTTTGGTTCTATACTTTTGAAAGCGCAGCGAAGCGCGTCGGGTTATTTGCTAAATTTAGCAGTTGGCTAGGTATAGTATATACAACAATCATTTATTTATAATCTTAGGGTTTCATTCATATTTGATTTATACAGATTTGTTTTTATGTTTCTTAAATTTTGAACATTTTTGCACAAAATATTTTAGCTAGTAAATTGTCGAGCCTTTTAAAGTTGCCTTAAATAATAATATTTAATAATATTATTTTTTCAGGTTAATTGAATTTTCGAATGCTTTTGGTAAAAGGTAAGTCAGAGCAAAGCGAATTAAATCTCAGAATAGTTTTTGAAAACAAAATTGGAAAATCCTCGATTTCTTGTAACAATTAATTGAAATAAGAAAACTATCAGAAGAGTGATGTTGCAAAGCTTGTTTCAGTACAAAGTGAAGTGACTAACCATTTAAAGAATTTAGAACGAGCAAATTGAACTATAAGAATATTCTTGGGTTTATTAAGCGCTGGTCGAAAGAATTTGACGATCCATATACAACGAAAATTTTGTACATTTCTCTTGTCCGTCCTATACTCGAGTACGGATCCTGTGTGTGGTCTCCGCAATATTCGACCCATCAAGATAGAATTGAATCTGTGCAAAAGCAGTTTTTATTGTTTGCTCTTCGTGGCTTAAACTGGAATCCTGAGGTCCGTTTACCATCATACTCTAGTAGGCTACTTTTGATTAACGTTCCCTCCCTCATCAACCGTAGAGTTATGCTTGGTGTAATATTTATACATAGATTGATTAATAATGAAATCGACTCATCTGAGTTGGTTGGCCAAATTAACCTCAACGTTCCTATTAGACCGACTCGCAATTTTATACCCCTATCACTAAATCGTTGTACCACTAACTATGCTTTGCATGAACCATTTCGTATTCTCTGTGCTGATTACAATAAACTCTACCGTGTAATCAACTCGGCAGCTTCTCTTCCTGCTTTAAAAACATCTATTTTAACATATTTAACCCGTAGTTGATATTACTTTATGTTTTCCTCCGCGATTACGTGTCACAATTTAGTGTCTTCGCCTCTATGTCGGTTCGGTTACTATTTTATGCTACTATTTTGTCTAGGGTTCGCGCGTAACAAGCCGTGGCTTGGTGTCGCATGGGCCACTTGAACGTACTGCGCATTGTACGTCAACGTCCATATTAAAGAAATAAATTATTTTATATATATATATGTGCATAAACAACAAATAAAATATTATGATTAATGCCCTTCAAAGTATTTTTCCTTCACACTTGGTAACTATGGAAATTCCGAGTAAACGAATGTACGAAGCTTCAAAAACCGACTGTCCATCAACTAGTTCAAAAATATAATTAGTTAGTTTGCATCATATATTTTTTGTGTATTAACAGGGTAAAAGTCACAAAGCTTCAAGCCAAATTTTCAAATAAAACGGTTATTTTTCTTTAAGATCAATAGAATTTTTAGTCATAGTGCAGACTTTCCAAAGTTAGAATTTAAAAAAAATTCCAGAACCTTTGACCTTGAAATTTGATTATATTTGGAAAAACCAATCAAGGCTTTTGTAAGTTATTTAAAATTAGGTCCGGGTTTCCGTTATTCTCAAATGGAGTCGAAAACTTTACAGCTGAATGGAAATATTCTCGAACGCTTTAGTATAGGCCTAAGCTACTATTGTAGAACCAGACAACATTCAACATTCATTACTTATTCAGCTTGAAAGAGATTATAATAGATCCAAATTCTTTAATCATGATATCTTTCGATATGTAAGTTTTACTTTCCTCAATTGATATATCGAAGGATATGCCTTGTCCAAGTTATCATTTAAGATTTAGATATGCACAGCACCTTAACGAGAACATAACTATGACATATAAATACATTCAATAGATATATATTTACTCCCATTTTTCTATATATTTCTCTATCCTATATACACATACACCTAGGCATAACTATCTAACAATAAGACTAGGGACTTACAACTCATACAACTAAGTACTTTCCTTACCAGCCCCGCTTAGACACAGCTCTCGGGCACCCGTTGTGTCATGAGGCAGTCCTTAATCGCATTTATGTTGATATTATCATCCAAATCCTGTGAGGAATTGCATGAGGTAGTGGTCGTAGTGGTAGATGTACCCACCACGCCCATGACACTACCTGCGCTGCCCAGCAGCAGGCTAGAGCCCGAATGATGTGGCTGATGATGACGATTCAAGGTGCTGGATCCGCCGGCCTGCTGCAGCGGATGATGCAAACGTCCACTGGCATAGGCATTGAGTATATAACCCCCACCACTGCCCAGGCCGGGTGGCAAGGTGCCCACTCCACTGTGCGCTGCCAGCGTGGACGTCGACGAGAGTGAGGTGGGTGAGCCAATGATGGTGCCAGCCAATCCCAAAGGCTTGCCCAAACAACCCATGATGCTGCTGCTGGGCGAGATGACGGTGCTGCTGCAGCCACCTCCAACCGCTGCCACTGCGGCCAACAGCTGTGCGCGCTGTGCATTGATTTGATTGTAGGTGACCGTTGCATTTGTTGGATCGCCGGACAGCAGAGTTGTTGTCGTCATGGGTGGGACCTGCAAGATAGATAGACAGACAGACACACATATTAAGAGCACTCTACAGAGCAGCGCAACTGAGGTGAAAGCAGTCCTGTCCCCTTCTGTATACTCATAAGTTGGCTATGTGGAAAATTCAAAGCAAATATTTTTAAGACGAAAATGTAGCGAGAAAATTTGTATTTCATGAAAAACGTGAACCATAAAATGTCATAGCTGGAGAACCAGTTTTAAGGGATATGAACATTTCCGAAAAAAAAGTTTTCCCGGAGTCAATTTGTAAAGTTGTGCGAGCGTAATCGAAAAAAATATTGAATGAATAGGCCACAAATATATCTTTAAGAAGTAAACTTGATAGTTAGCGACCTTTCTAAATCGTAGAATTTGAGTACTGAATCCAACTCCACGGCGAACGGTAAAGACGTGTAAAACAATTGTTACTGAAGATGGTTGCCGAGGAGTAACCGAAATATATTGGAAAAACAACACACACATCGGTGTGTTTTACTTGACCTCGAGCCGGCAATACTCAAATTCTTTAAGAAGTTAAGAAAATTCTTCTATGACCACCCATAGCACTTTAATTAATGCTGATATTTGTGCGAGATTTCGCCTACTTTAAACAAATATTTTGAACACACAAGAATTCCCAGACAATTATTTATGGACATAGTGAAGTTCTGCGTTATAGAGAGCAGATATTTCAAATTTGAGGACAAAATATACACACAGCTAAAGAATTGCCCATTTGATCCTTAGCCTCACCCATCATAGCAGACATTATTATGGAGGATCTTTTAGAGACCACCATAAGAAAACTAAAACATCCACCTAGACTACTCACAAAATATGTGGATGACTTGTTTGCCTTAGCGAAGGAACACGAGGTCCACCACTCTGAAGGCGCCCAACAGTTAACACAAGAACATAAAATTCACAGTGAAATTAGAAGCGGATGGAAAACTTCCGTATTTACATAGAGGCAACAATTTACATACAAGGAAACACACTTAAAACCAAGTGGTACATGAAGCCAATAGCATCTAGACGGATTATTAACTTTAATTAAAACCCCGAAAAACATGATCATGAAAACAGCACTTGGCTGTATTCAATGAATAATCAATATTAACGACACGACATATCACAGATACATAGAAACAGATATAAAATCAATGGAGTAAAGTATTTTTGAGATTTTTTTCAGATTTTTCGAAAGACGCTTAGAGGTCGCACAAATCGAGTTCCCCCAAAAAATGGGGTTTTCCGTATTGATTTCGATTTTTACCTATGACATGGTAAATAACCACAATTTTCTTAGTTTTAAAAGCAACATTTTATAAAAAAATGTCCCAATTTTACTTTTATGAGCATAAACCATGAGTTTTGGCTTTGCATTTGCTTGTTTAGGCACCATATATTACATTTTTTCGTAAATTTTTTATAAATTTTGTAAAAACACATTAAAACTTTTAAAATTTCTATGAAAATTGAAAAAACTAATGATGCAGTTTAAAAGATGGTTAAATTTTTATAAATTTTTATGCGCATACCGTTCCAGAGTTATATTCATTTAAAGCTTTGTACCCATTTTTATGAAATTAATAATATTAAAAGATGTTTGCCAGTTGTGCATCGGATTTGCTTTAAACTTTGATTTTTGATATTTTTTCACCACGGATGCTTTCGCGTTTTATAGGAAATTTTGTATTAGCAATTTCGTCTGAACAACATTTACCATTTGGGTATTACAAGCTTCCGCAACATATGAGTAAAATTCATCGTTGCCACCAAGAAAAAAGAAAATTTAAATAAAAATCGGCTTTGATGGACAAACCGTGGTACGCCAAGATGCCCTGAACTAAAGTATGATCTGTTTTTCTGGTGCTTATGAAGCACTTTATTAATAAAATTCATTTCCTAACTTTGGTGAAGCTTGATTTACCCTAAATTTTGTCAATGTTGCTGGTACAATTTTGCCTATAAACCGCGAACCAAGTCTTCGTTGTCAAAACGAAAAAGGCAGATCTGTATATTATTAGATCTGGTTTATTGCCTATATGAATTGATTTTGTAGGTGTGTCTAAGAATGGTACTCCAACTCGCGGTTTTTTGGCTGTCGAGTACCATTTCTTTTGGTTATGTAATAGCTCTTTATACCATAATAAGAAACGATTTTAATGAAAATCTACCGTGTGCTTTTAAAGATTTTCAAAAATGAAGGATTACCTTCTTCGGGAGGTAACTTAATCGATTGCACGATTGAATTAAATGTTTTATATTTCGTTCCCAATGACCTTGTCCGCATTTGCTGAAATTTAGAGAATTTTATCTTAAACCATCAAATTCTAAGTTAATATTGTTGTCGTTGTGTGTTGTAAGTACAAAAGTACCCGTAAAACACGAAATGAGGCTTCAATTTTCATAGAAATTTTAAAAGTTATAATGTGTTTTTTACAAAATTTATAAAAAAGTTACGAAAAAATGTAATATATGGTGCCTAAACAAGCAAATGCAAAGCCAAAACTGATGTTTTATGCTCATAAAAGTTAAATTGGGACATTTTTTTATAAAATGTTGTTTTAAAAACTAAGAAAATTGTGGTCATTTACCATGTCATAAGTAAAAATCGAAATCAATACGGAAAACCCCATTTTTGGGGGAAAACTCGATTTGTGCGACCTCTAAGCGTCTTTCGAAAAATCTGAAAAAAATCTCAAAAATACTTTACTCCATAAGCTTTCAGAAAATGCCGGTGCACGCGTGAAAATATAAAAAAAAAATTTTTTTGGGACACCCTAATATACAGTAGACTGAACGTCCCTTATATGAAAAATATTTTTTGGAAATGTTCTGTTAATCAGGGCGCAAAAAATTCGTAATAATTTCTAGTTAACGTAATGAAAAACAAAACTTCAAAATTTTATCTTTTAATACTGGCGCCGAGGGTTTAAGGTTTCGTCATTAAATTTAAATTTCCCCTTTTTCAATTTATTATTTCATTAAAGCAAGCTTTGAGATGCCATAAGTTTTTGTTCAACTTAAAAACGGTTGCTGTGCCAGAAACAATCAAAGCTTTGCCTCAATTAATATTGCAGGATCGGTATGTGACATACCGTAAGATGAAGTGGTAAGCATTTTTCACCCGGACATTCCAAGCTCCGCTGGCTTCGTTTGCGCGGAATTCTTCATAATTTGGCATTAGCAAATTTAATCGCTATACTTTCAAGGTTTTTTACTAATCATTGATATGCATATGAGCCGAACACCAAACCGAAACTAATATGGCTTCCTCACTGAAGCACATTTTCAAAAGAGTTATCGTCAACACTGAAAATGCAGATTCCTGTCCTCATTGTGTTGCTTCATCATATGCATCTAATGTTGGTAAGGGTTTAAAACGAAAATGCAAAATTCAGTTGTAGTGAGGACAGCACATTACGAGTCATTCCACAAAAGTTAGCTGGCCAAAAACTTCGATGGAAACGGCCGGCAAAAAATTAAAATACATTACAAAAGCATAAGTTAAAAGTAGTTATTAAAATTTATTCATAAGTGTATCTTTTTTGGTATTTTTGATAAATGTGTATGTGCTCTTCGATGCATTGAAGAAGGTGATGCTGATCGTGTTTTGTAATACGCCCATCGGGGTCCTCAACTAGTTTCACGCCTCTTTTCTGCGACATCATTCACAACTTTGAGGTTTTTCAGTAAGATGGTTGAGCATTTTTTTTTCACAGCAATA
>JAEIFU010002693.1:0-39575 GCA_018904235.1 Lordiphosa stackelbergi
TGGCAACGCCATAACTTTTGACAGAGATGTCAGATCGCTTAATGACATACCGCGTTTGAAGCGTCAGTCCAAGCTGATTTTTACCATGGAACAATACACGCCACGCGAGCGCTCTGAAATAGTTGAAATTTACATTCAACAGAACAAGTCAATTGTGAAAACTCAACGTGCTTTTAAAAAATTTCACATTTTCACATTTCACATTGAATGGGACCGTAAATAAGCAAAATTGCCGTATTTACGCCACTGAAAATCCTGAGGAGATTCAAGAAGTGCCTCTTCATGACGAAAAAGTCACAGTTTGGTGCGGCGTTAGTGCGAAAACGGTCATTGGGCCGTTTTTTCTTCCAAAATGAAAATGGCCATGCTGTTACCATCAACCAGGAGCGTTATCGCGACATGATGACCAATTTTGTGATGCCAATTATTCGTCGAAAGCGTATGAGGCAGTTCTGGTTTCAACAAGACGGCGCTCCACCGCACACAAGTCGCATAACAATCGATTTTCTGAAGAAATTGTTTCCGGGCCGTTTGATGTCGAAAAGTGGTAATTTGGACTGGCCACCGCGTTCGCCCGATTTGACGCCGCCTGACTTCTTCTTGTGGGGATATTTGAAGTCAAAGGCTTACGTTAACAAGCCAAGGACCGTAGAAGAGTGGCACAATACGCCATCAACGCCAGAGGCGGCCATTTGAGAGATATCATATTCAAAAATTGATGTAAACAAATCTACTTGGAACAAATTAAATGATTAAGATTGCCAACCGCCAAATTTTTATTTTTTTCTTTGATTTTTAAAAAAAAACATGGGTCCGTCGAATATGGGCAACCCTGTACAGCTCAATACCTATCATTTGATACATCACATGTCCTGAAAGGACCAACATTAAGGATCCTTAAGGGATGAATTCATGGGAGTAAAAAAAATAACAAGTGGTGGCAAGGAACCTCGTGATTAGACGGGCCCTTATATTAACTTTTTTTTTGTGATTTCAAAATATAATAATTTAAATTCAAATCATGATGTGAATCAAAAAGTACATTAAAAAAAAAAAAAATTTTTTTCCATCAATGTTTTTTTATATATAAATTTTTATACCATCAATAGTACGCTGGCTCTAGGTCTCATTATGTTTGCACATAACTTCAAAAACAAGAAACATAACATAAAAAAAAAGGAGCTTAGTTGTTAAAAAACTTTTTTAATTTTACAATTATTACATCTTCTTTAATTACTTTAATTTAAAAAGCAGAAAAAAAAAAAAAAGGATAGTTGTTGTTATACCTCTTTTACAATTATATCTACAACATATTTTTAACCTTCTCCCCATCTTTGGCCCCAACGCTTACGACTCTTACTCCATTGCCGGATTTTTTGGGAATTCCTAAACGACTTGACAGCAAAATCCGGCACACATAAGAACAGTGCTGGCTGCCAGTACCTTTGTGACTTGTTTTTTATATTTTTTTTATTTTAATGTTTTGTTTTATTTTCTCCTCTATTAATAAAATATATTTATTATTAATTAAATTTTTGTTTTTTTTTTAAATAAATATATTCTTGGTTCTTCCCTGGGTTTTGTGTTTTGAAAATGTCGTGTTAAGCGAAATCGTGTTAAGCGAAACATGGATTCAGTACAAAATAAGGGGTTACGTTCTCAAAATTCAAAACTGGCAGCAATTAAAATTTTTGATTGTTCAAATTTGGTCGGTTTTTATTAAAGTTTTATTTTACAAATTAAAAGTTAATATTTAACTAAAAAGTGGCTTCATGTAATTAATAATTAATTAATAGGTTAAACTTAAAAATGGTAAAAACAAAGGAGATCATTTCATTCTATTAATATCATTCATTGTTTGAGCCAGTTTATTTTAGCATGTTTTCTTTTTTAATGGCTCTTTATAAAAAAAATCAGTCATTTTCGACTGTTTTGTAACCTTTAATGCTTCTTTATAGCACTCCTTATAAGGCATAAGTATTTTTTCCAAATCGTTCTTAAACTTAAGTCGTCGTTCGATGACCGGATCTGCATTTATAAAGCACGATTCTAAGTTGCTAGCATATGCGAATCCTTCTTGGAGCTTTTCTATTGTTAAACTAGGAACGGTTTCTTCAGAGCTGCTGTCATCTGATTTCGAATTGTTTGCTTCATTCACAGCAATCTCAAGCAATGATTCGTCATCGATTTCATTATCTACAAACAACTCTTGCAAATCATCATTTGCCATGTCGTCGAAACCTTCACCTTCAATCAAGTGAGCAAGGTCCAATATATCCTGGAATCCACGTTTTGGCACTTCTATTTCATTGCTTCTAACAACCTCTGGCCATAATTTCCTCCAGCATCTATTTAATGTTGACACCTTTATCTCTTTTAAAGATAAGTTTACCAACTCAAGGCTATCTTTAATAGAAAATTTCTTCCAAGCACTGGTTACATCGATGGAGTCAGTTTCAGTTGTATCCAAAATCCAGCGTATAGAGCGCCTGATGTAGTATGTCTTGAAAGTGTAAATTATACCCTGATCCATTGGCTGCAGAAGTGATGTTGTATTAGGTGGAAGAAATTTTATTTTGACATTCGGATGGGTTAAATCTTTTGGATGTCCTGGGGCATTGTCCAATAATAATAGTGCTTTAAAATGTAAATTCTTTTTTTTTAAATATTTTTCAACCTCAGGTACAAAACAATTCAAGAACCAGTCTTTAAATAATTCTGCAGTTACCCAAGCTTTGGAGTTTGCTTTCCAGTAAACAGGTAATTTGCTCTTGTCTATCCCTTTAAACGCACGGGGATTGAAAGACTTATAAACAAGCATTGGCTTTACTTGAAAGTCGCCTGATGCATTACTACACAGCAAAAGTGTAAAACGATCTTTTTGTGCCTTAAAGCCGGGAGCTACTTTTTCATTCTTTGATAAAAAAGTTCGACTTGGCATTTTTTTCCAGCAAAGTCCAGTTTCATCCGCATTAAAAACTTGGTCGGGCAGGAATTCCTCTTCTTTAATGAACCCCTGAATTTCTTCTGGGTATGTGGTAGCAGCTCCATCATCGGCCGATGCCGCTTCGCCCTTAAATTTGAGGTTATGAATGGAGAACCTTTTTTTAAATTTGTCGAACCATCCATTACTAGCAACAAAATCTATGCTGGAAGACGGCTCTCCATTTCGCTCGAGCAGTCCATAAATCCTGAGTGCCTTTTCTTGAATGATCCGCTGACTTAAAGGGATCTTTTTTTTCGTAGCTGTCGTCAATCCAAATGCTAAGTGCTCTTTCCATTTTCTCTAAAATTGGTGCACGTGTTCTACTGGTAAATTTTGTAGAGATAGATAACCCAAGGCTCCCTGCACGTCGTATTTCAGTTTCATTCCTTTTGATAGTGCGAACTGTTGCCTCATTTAAATCAAGGCTTCTTGCAATATCCGTGGCAGTTTGCCCATTGTCTAAACGGTTTAGAATTTGTATTTTTGTTTCTATAGAAATGACTTTTCGTTTTAAAGGAGCCCTGTTCCTTTTTTCTGCCATTGTAAAAGCTGAAACTAATTTATTTTCATTGTGTATTCACTCTTTGATTTAATCAAGCTGTACTTACCACAAAATCTTTGACTTTTTATTTACGCGTCTGCAAAGCTCAAGATTTTTGCACCTACTACAACACGCGTACATCTGACAGATTATATGTGGGATTTCCCTTTTTCGACAAGTAACCCATGCGTATGACCAAAGACATTAGAACATGAAGATGAGTAACGCCATACGATTTTTTTGCACACGATTTTTGTCCCCTGGCTTTTGAATGTGGCTTTTCGTTCTTTTGAAATTTTGTCCAGAAGCCAGAGAGAGAGAGCGCTCTAGAGCCAGCCGCGTTTTTGTACGCATACAGAGACAGCCGACGACTGTAAGTGTGCACACGTATTCTCAAGCATTGCTCACACAAGCAAGCGCATTCTATTTTTAGATTTTTACGCTCTCAACTTTGTGTGAGCGGAGAGAGCGTGATTTTCAAGGCCATCAAAAAAAACAGCTGCATATTGCAAAACCATTGTATTGGCGTTCGGCATCTTAGAGATTATATTGGTCTTTGGTATGACACAGGCACAAAGGCACTAACGCGATAAACGCAGTAAAAACGAGAGCGTAAGTTAAAGTCGGCTCTAACCGACTTCGATATACCCGTTACTCATGAAAAAACATGTTTAACAGTGTTCCCGCGTTCCTTAGTGTGACCATCCAAAAAGTATGCAACATTTTTTTTAGGGTGGGTAGGGGGGAGGGGGGCTTGGTTCACTTTTTTGCTCATAACTTGAGAACCGTTCATCCGATCTTTATCATTTCTTCGGCAAATCGATTCATTTTGCTAATTACTAACTATCTCTAGAAGGTACGAATCCTCTATCTTCAAAACTGTGGGAGATATAACTTTTTTCCAAATTGCGGGGGCGGGAGGGGGCGTGGCCAAAATTTGAAACAAACTTGATCTGCGTGCAGATAAAAGAAGCATTTGTCCCATACATGTCAAACCTCTATCTCTTACCATCTCTGAGATCGAGGTGTTCATACAGACAGACGGACAGACGGACGGACGGACGGACGGACGGACGGACAGACGGACAGACGGACATGGCTAAATCGACTCGGCTGTTGATGCTGATCAAGAATATATATACTTTATAGGGTCGGAAATGATTCCTTCTCCCTGTTACATACATTTGCACAACTTCATGATCCCCTTTTACCCATTTTTAATGGGTACAGGGTATAAAAATACATATCGATATTTTGCAATCGTGTAAGAACGAGGTTTTTAGCGTGTTAAAGGGGGAATGGGTGCAAATTTGCAACCGTGTAAGACCGAGTTAGTGCTAAAAGAGTTCGTGTTAAGCGAGGGCCAAGTGTTATAAATTTTTTTTTAATTTTTTTCTGACCCTATAAACTATATATATTCTTCATCAGGACGACGAGCTGAGTCCTTTTAGCTTTGTCCGTCCGTCTTTCTGTCTGTTTCTACGCGAACTAGTCCCTCAGTTTTGGAGCTATCGAGCTGAAACTTTGCACAGAGTCTTCTTTTTACTGCGCACTGCTAATATGTCGGAACCGACCAGATCGGATGACTATATCTTATAGCTGTCATAGGAACTATCGGTCGAAAAGGAGGTTTAGTGAGAAAAACTTTTTTGTTTTTAGTGTTCACGACTCCCAACTCAGTGTTTATTTATTTTAGATGCTTTCACACAGATTTGCAAGTTTTGAGCAAAATCGGATTACTATATCTTATAGAAACCATCGCACAGTGGGCGAAACGGTCATTCTAGCGCGTCGAAATTAATATCTTCCAAAGTAAATGAGATAATCGCAATCTGTTTTTTTTTTCTCTTAAAGGTAGGAACAAAAGGTATAAAAATTAGTAAAAAAAAGTTTAAAATAATAAATTTTTTATTTTTAAAATAAAAATTTAATTTTAAAATTTATTTTTTTAATAACAAAAAAAAATTAATTAAATTTAAATTTAAAAAAAGATATTACAGATTTTTTTTAAGTTCAATGGAATAACTTTATGAAGCAGGAATAAAAAAATAATCACACAAAAGTTTTTTATGAACGTGTTGTTTTTTTCCAATTTTTAATTAATTTTTAAAAGCTGTTTTTTTTTACAAAACTTCAAAAAGATTGCCTAAGTTTTATATATAATATAGCTTTCATATAACAGAAACTATTCGTAATCCGAACTGCCAGAATTCTCAAAATCGGTGTCGCACAAATTAGTTTCCAGTTCAGTTCTAGTTCATTGACAAGCCAAATATTTGCTCGCGGATATTTCGATAATCCTTGTTTCCGGCTTCAAGTGCTTCCTCCGACATAATTTCAATTGGAATAATTTATGATATCTGCGCCATGAATCAAAATTTATTACAAGCCTAATAGTAAAACTTCGCAATTTTTTGCCAATTTCAATACGTTCTTCCTCACTACAGGTTTCTTTCTCTAATACTGTATCGAAAACATAGTTATCCAAAGCCAAAAACTTCTTTGTGGGTATGTCCTCGTTGAGCCATACTGAAAACAGCTTCCGTTTTGATATAGACATTGCTTCTAAAAAGTCCAACAAATGCAGGTGATCTTTGAAAATTTTAAACAACAAGGACTCACACTGACAAAAAATGTTAACGGCGACTTGAACATTTGTGAACATTTTTAGTTTTGCTCCACGAAAGACAGGTTTTGGCTACTAAGGGCAGGTTGTTAATACAAGGTACTTTCACTACGTATTTCAAGTAATACATATATGGACGGGTCACCTGCATTTATTTTTTGCTTAATACATACCTTTATATGAATATATAACCAAGCTTTTATGTAGAACAACGATAACTTTATATTTCACAGCTAAATTAAAAAAAACTTAAAAAATGCGGGAATTAAATAAAAAGCACTTGCCAAAACATATGTTGACTTTAATAGCTCACAGCTCTTCAGCTATATATCGGAATGCTTTCCGATAAACTTTTATAAGCTAGTCAAAGTATCGGTAATCAATATATAATATAAAATTAACCCTTTTTCAAACTTGAAAAAATGAATTTCGACGCGCTAGAATGGCCGTTTCGCCCACTTTGCATCGGTAGGAAAATGGGTTTTATTTAGAAAAATTGTTGATTTTAATGCTGGCGTTCTGACTTTGCTGGCTGGAAAATATATAAAACATTTGCAAGGGTATAAAAGCTTCGGCACAGGTGAAGTAAGCTTGGCCTTCGTTTCAAACTCATAACTCTTATTTACGATCCCTGTTTGATAAAGCCATGTTTATCAGTTAAACGCAGACTTGAAATATATATAAGCTGTCGATTGGCCATCGGAACAATTAACCCGAAACTAGTTCTAGTGCGAAAAACTTTTTTCTGCTTGATCAAAATCGGATGAAAATATCAAATTCATTTAAATTTTTATAAACAGAATCTTAAAGAGAGTCGAGAAAAAAGATTGTTTTTAATTATTTCTGTAAAACCTATTTTCGGAAAATTCGCTCACGAGTGCACGTCTACTTTTAAACTCGTTGGCTGCGGCCCTTTTAAAGTTGAATTTCATTGACAACATACGTTGAACAGTTTTATGTAAAGAGTATTCGCTTCGGGAATCACTTGTGGAGTCGGAATTTAAATGTATATTCGATTGTATCAATTTGCTCAATCAATTTACAATTATATTGTAGTAGCACTAATCCGTCGCGCTTCGCAGCGCCTTAAACAGTATAGAACCAATGCACACCTACTTCCCATCCACATCCCATCCACTCTCCACCCAGTGCCCACCAACTTTCCACCCACTTGCCACCCACATACCACCCACTTCCCGCCCACTTCCGAAACAATTAACCACCCACACCCCACTCACATCCCATCAACTTCACAACCACTTCCCAGTGGGCATCCCGGCGGTATTTCCAACATCGGAAAATGAAAACACAAATGAATTCTCATTTTGACCTTACAAACCGAGTTTCAAGTCAATCGGGTGAAAAATAGTATTTTCCATGGAGAATTTTCCGGAATTTTCCCGCATGGGGCGGATTTTCCGACATTGAAAAATCACATTTCAAATTATTTCGTATTCTACCCTTACAAAGCTACCCTTACAAATTTTTTTTCTTAGTGCGCGCCTGCATAACTAAACGAAGGTCTATGCCAAATCTCAAACCTGTAGGATAAGCCGTTTAGGCTGGGCGTTGATAATATGTCACTATGTCAGTCGGGCGTACAGATTTATATATATAGATGAACTTGCCCTTAACATCTAGAGCTACGTTGTTGCATGATAAATCTAGCTATCATGCGAGAGTGGGGGCGCCTATTGGTGAGCTTGGGAAATCACATCACAATGGAATTTGATTTTCGACAAGCAAAGCATTGCACTATTTTTTATTTTTGTATCATGGTTCAAAGCCAAGTATATTTAATTCGTACGATTTTCCTTCCATATCTTGTAACTGAACTTTTTCTTGCCACTTCACATATGAAGAAAGCCTACTTGAGCTCGAAATGCAATCGTTGTTCCTTATCCGTTTCCTATTCCCTATTCCTATTCCGTTGTTAAAAAATTTAGTTGTACATAACTCTCTCCATACGGAGATGTGAAGTAATGTAAAAGTTTCACACAAATAATTTGGAAAAGTAAGCGGACGTAACATTTTTTGTATTTAACTTTTACATCACTTAACAACTGAGTAGAGTCCTTAAGGTCCGATTTCACATCTTCTACGTAAAGCTATCTGTCTGAAAGACGAGAAATCGGGCCTCAAACAATTAGATAGATAAAACAATATTCCAAGTCGTAAAGTCGCATTGTTGTTATATCTTACTTTTATGCTAAGCTATTTAGTAAATATATATATTCCCTTTGTGTGAAATGTAGTCGTTATCACTGGCATGGTGTGTTTAAAAGTTATCTTTTAAAGCTTTTTGCTGTTATGTAATTAAAACTTAATGTTTATATATTTTAAGATTGACAAACTTAAGTGGATTAAACAAGCGACATGGCCGAAACACTCAAACGAAATCAAAGGAGAGGAATCAGGGGAAACCGTTAAGTAAGAGAAATACAAATAATTTCCAAGATTTAATCGAAGATTCGGAAGCATCTGACACCAATAATAGTTTCAAAGAAGTGAGTATGTATAACCAAGCGAAAGTTTATTTAATGATAAATGGAATAAACATGGGTCCTAAATATTACTTAAAACAATTATCACTTTGGTTTTCTGAACGTCGCAAGTACCTGCCAAATACTAAAATGTGCTCCGTTATATCTTTAACAAAGTTCAGTTGTTTGTTTTTCTTTTTTGTTCAGTTGTAGAAGTACTAAAAAAAAAATAAAAATATGTAAGCAAGTGAAAAACCTATGTATGAAAAAGGGGTCGATTTATATGTTCAGAAAATAAAAAATGATACAAATGTAAGCGTGAATTATATTTATTAACCCCAAATGCAACATTCACTACCATTTATTTTTAGAGTGATGATGAAGTCATTACAGAGGATCAATATCTGTCCCGATACAATGAACAGATTAAGCTCCAACTTCTAAATGATTCTAACAGTGATTCCGGACTATCAGATTATTACAATGTCTCAAAGGAATCGTCTTCTGAAGAGGAGAATGAGAAAAATACTGACATAGTGGACAAGTTCCTGCAAGTGTTTAAAACAGAGAGTTTAAATGACGATGAAGACAACATTGAGGCCAAAGAGATGAAATCGGATGTTCAAATAACACCAAAGGAGTCGGACAGCTTTGAAGCAAGCGATGAGATGTGGGACGATAGTTTTATTCAAAAAAAAAGATCCAAACCCAAATCATTGGAAAAGATGTTGACCGACGCCGAGAAGCGTACCAAACATGAAGAAATTGTTCTCAGTTCGGAAAGCGAATATTCAGACGTCGAGGCTGTTGAAGCCGAGCCCGTTGAGGAAAAATCAAGGCTAATCAAGCCAATGCTTCGCATAGATCAACTGGCCAACGAAACGAGAGCTGCACAAAAATCTGAGACCGAGAGAATACGAAGGCTAGACAAAAAGCATTCGGTTCTGTCAAAGGCAATTAAAAACAACTCTGGGGGTGTGAATAAGTCCGAGCTAATACTTGATTACATCGAAAGTACGAAAACATTTATTAAAGTTGACGGAGATATTGTGAAGCAGTTAAAACCCCATCAAATTGACGGTGTAAGGTTTATGTACGATTCTTGCTATGGAGGATGTGATCATAGCAAGAAAAATACTGGATCTGGATGCATTTTAGCACATTGCATGGGCCTGGGAAAAACTCTTCAGGTAAGAATCGAAACTTAGAGCTATGTTTGTGATACTTAACCAATAATCATATCTCTAGTTAATTGCCCTGCTGCATACGGTGATATCCTATAAAGAATTAAACACCACCAAAGTCCTGGTACTTTGTCCAAAGAGCACGGTCATGAATTGGGCTGACGAGCTTCAGCGCTGGCTGGGTCCGCTGAAAAGAAATAGCCACATCAAGGTGTTTGTTTTTCCGGATTCGTCGTAAGTTTTCCTAATATATTTTTAAATGAATTTAGCTCTGTTAGTTAAGTCCTTTTCATAAAATGAGTTTTTGCATCCGTTTATTTTAATCCAATTGAACTAGTTTCTGAAAGTAGTTCAAAGTTGTAACCCCGAAATGCGTAAGTTTGGATCTGGACAACATTGTGTGTTTTTGTTGTTTAGTGTTAGAGGCGTACGCAGCACAGTGTGCGAAATGACAAATTTATTTTTTGTTTTTTTCTCTTAAAGGTAGGAATCAAAGCAACAAAAAATACAAAAAAAAAGTTTTTAATTAAATGTTTGATTAGATTGAGTAAAGCAAGGTATGAATCGAAAGGTTATTGAATTTACAATAATCGCGTTAAATTTTTGTTGTTTTTAATCGGTAAAGAAGTTTGAATGCAAAGAGCAAAAATATTTAAAAAAAATGTTTGATCGAAAAAGTTCGAAATTTCTTTTTAAACATTTAGATGAAATAATTAAAAAAAATAAAAAATTATAATTATTTTTTTCTTGAGAATCGCACTTTTTAGAAAAAAATAAGATATTGGTAAAGAAAATCTACCGAATCCATCTTCGATGATTGCAATACATCATAGCAAGGAAGAATATCGGTGTTTTGAGCAAGCCCGTTGGTAAAATCTCGCAAATTTTAACAGATTTCAATGCAGCCCAGCTCTCTGCAGGTTTTGTTACTTAAAACTGTATCTAAAAATAGTTTACCAAAGCCAAAAACTTCTATATGGTGATATCTCCATTGAGACAAACTAAAAACTGCCTTTTTCTTGATGCAGACATTGCGCCTAAAAAATTAAATATCATGTAAAGTTGGTGGTGGCCGGGATTCATATTGGACATTTCACAAACAGAAGAAATCATAGTAATTTAAAAAATATATTCAAGCGCGAATCCCCACGAATCTCGGAAGTTTTGGTCCACGAAAGTCATATTGTGTTTTTCTCACAAAGACCCACATTTTTTCAACCTAGACAGTACCTATGTTTGCAGAAGATATAGTCATCCGATCCGGTTGTTTCCGACATTATACATAGCAGTGAACGCAGTAAAAAAGAAGACTTGTGCAAAGTTTCAGCTCGATAGCTTTAAAACTGAGAGACTAGTTCGCGTGAAACGGACAGACGGACAGACAGACGGACGGACAAAACTCAATCGACTCAGCTCGTCACCCTGATCAAGAAATATATTGTTTACAGGGTCGGAAATGAAAATTTCTATGCGTTGCAAACTTCTGGGCAAAATTATAATACCATTTAAGGGTATAAAAACACATTTCTTCCACTTAATTATAACAAAGGCAACTTTAGACCAAATTTGGCAGTGCACATAAAAAACCCGGGAAAGCTTAATGATGCACCAGCAAAAATATATGTTGTGTTTGATAGCTCACAGCTGATCAATAAAAGCATGTCAATCGAAATAGGACCTCTTTATAAGCTCAGTGCGATATTGGTAATCGATAGAGACACAATTTTGGAGCATATAAACACTTTGAAAATAGAATTAAATGGAGCTAGATCGACCATTTCGCCCACTGTGCGCAGGGGGGTTTTTTGCGTGTAAAATTTCCGGTTTTGTTCTTCAAATATGTGAATTCTTTTATCAAATGTCAAATAAATAAGAAAACATTACAATTTTTTTTACCACATAGCTTAACAGAAATAGCAAAATACAAATGACATGTACAACATTTTTATACCCTTGGAGAGGGTATATTGAAATTGTCCGGATGTTTGTAACGCATAGAATTAAGCATCTCCGACCACATAAAGTAGCTGAGTTGATATAGCCATGTCCGTCCGTATGTCCGTCCGTCTGTTTCTATGCTATCTCCTCCGTCAGTTTTAAAGCTATCGTAACCAAACTTTGCACGAAGTCTTTTGGTACAAATACGCTGCACATTTGTCGGAACCGGCCGAATCGGACGACTATAGCATATAGCTGCCTTAGGAACGATCGGTTGAAAAAGTAGTTTTAGTTAGAAAAACTTTTTTGTTTTTAATGCTATCGCTCCCAAACCTCGTATTAATAAGTTTTCGATGCTTTCACATAACTCCACCAAGATTTATGAAAATCGGACAATTATATAGTAAAGCTGCCATACAAAAGATAGGTTTGAAAAAAAGTCTTAGTAAGAAAATTTTTTTTGTTTTTAATGCTGTCGGTCCCAAACTTTTTGCTGATCAATATTATATTATATTATCACAATTGTGTTAAGTTTGATCCAAATCGGATGACTATAGCATATAGCTGCCATAGAAACGATCGGTCGAAAAAATAGTTTTAGTGAGAAAAACTTTTTTGTTTTCAACGGTAGCGTCTTTATACCTTCGAGATATGAATATTATCTGTTTCACTACAGTTTTGGAGAGTTTGATCAAAATCGGATGAATATATCGTATGGCTGCGAAATAAAAAACTGGCAGGCATATATCATGCTCCACGGATATATAAACTTCGGTCGAGCCGAAGTTAGCTTGCCTCTATTTTTTGATTTGAAATGATGTTATCTTCTTCTTCTTTATTGGCCATCACAACCGTTTGACGGTCTGGACCTCTGCGAATAATGCTCTCCAGTCGCTTCTGTTCCGTGCGAGCTGGCACCAGTTGGTCACACCAAGCTTGGCAATGTTTGCCCGCACCTAGTCGTCTCATTTTAGTCGAGGTCTCCCCTGTTTGCCTATTCCTCCACAGTCAGCAGCATTCGATATATACGCTCTTATTACTGGAGCTTCTTTGTCTATCCTGGTGACATGTCCTAACCAGCGAAGCCGCAGTATATATTCCATCAGTAGATTGGAGAAGTCACACTATAAGGTATCGCCCTGCCTAAAACCTCTTTTGGTATCAAATGGTTCGGAAAGGTTCTTTCCTATTTTGACGGAGCTTTGTTTACTTCTCAACGTCATCATGCAAAGTCGAACGTACTTTCTAGTATACCAAGGGTAGACAAAGCTTCAAAAAACCTTGACCTTATCGGTGTGTCGAAGGCTGATTTATAATCAACAAAAAGATGGTATGTGTTGATGTGTCTCTCGTAGGTCTTCACCAGGATTTGTCGTAGTGTGAATATCTGGTCTGTGGTGGATTTACCAGGTCTAAAGCCACACTGATAAGTTCCAATCAGTGTGTAAATAAGCGGTTTTAGACGTTCACAAATAATACGCGACAGATCCTTATATGCAATGGGAAGGAGGCTGATACCGCGGTAGTTGGCACAAACTGCAGGGTCTCCTTTTTTAAAGATTGGGCATAGGACACTTAGATTCCAATCGTCGGGCATGCTTTCTTTAACCCATATACGGCAAAGAAGTAGGTGCATGCACCTTACCAACTCTTCCCCTTTAGCCTTGAACAATTCAGCGGGCAGCTCATTCGCGCCTGGTGATTTGTTGTTCCTTAGCCTTTGTATGGCTAAACAGACTTCCTGTTGTATCGGCGGGTCTATCTCTATGTTGTCGATTGGTGGCAATTATGTAATACTTGAAGGTAAAATTTAAAAATTTTCTCTACACATCTCGCAAAGTTTTTCAACTATTATTAATTGAGGGCTCTGTGAAATAAGGCCTCAATGAAATAAGGCCCCGACAATTTATATAGAAAACTAAATGGTCTATTTGAAATGAAATAAGTCCCCAAAAGAAGAAATGAAATAAGACCGCCAAAACTTATATTTGGGGCCTTCTTATTTTTGCTAAATTCAAAAAATCGCACGGTATTTTTTGTATCAAATTTGCATTATTTAATTTAAAAAAATTGATTGAGTTTTAGCGCCGCAGCGAAAATTGGATACAAAAATCACGCGATTTTTGTATTTCAAATTTTTGAAATTGGGGTATTATTTCATATGAAACAACAGCCCCAAACTTTGGGCCTTCTTTCATTTTTTCTTAATTGGTTTTTTTTTTTTTTGGGGTCCATATTTCATTGCAGTGGGGCCTTTCATACTTCAAATTGGGGGATCATTTCAATATTCAATGTTATTTCACCTTAAAGGGGTCTTATGTCATTTTATATTTTGGGGACTTATTTCCTGCAGCCTTAATTAAGCGGTTTGTTCATAAACTTATAAACACCTTACCAGGCGCGTTTTGAAAAAAATTTGACTGCGGCGCTTTTTTTTCCCAATTTTACCATTAGTTCAGGACTAAACACAAAATTAATTCCAGTTTGAGTCAAGGCATTTATATTGGTAATCGAAATCGGACGAGTTAGACACCGCAACCGATTCGTTGACAAAATTTGTTGAAAAATTTTATGTACACAGTCTGTGTTTACGGAAACCGCTTGTGAAATGTAGATTTTAACACATTTTCGGAATATTGCTCGTTTTTGGGGACATGATGTTTGAATGATGCCTCCTTAGAACCTTTCTTTGTTTTGTGAATTTCATGATAAAAATGAAGACGCAGTTAATTTACATATTTTGCAATTCAAGTTGAACAAAAAATTGTTTGAAAATTATGCAGAAAATTAAGTGGGAAATTGAATATTTGTGCTGTAATTATGAAATCATTTCAAATCAAATAAGCCTTATACAAGACACTTTGACCTGAATATGATAGTGCATTTGAAATCTAGAGGTAACTCCAAAATTGTTATAGTAAAACTTGTATAATTATGAGAACCCAAAAATATTATGAAAGTATGAATGTATGGCAAACTCAACTTCAGGTTCAGGAAAAGTGTAAAGCCAGCCTTATTATAGTTATTAAAAGCATCTCTAAGTAACGACTAACTTTTGTATAAGCTTCTTAGTTTCGATGTAATGAAAAATTTATAAGTAGATATAATGAAACATTTACAATTTACAGTCCATAATATAGTATTTTAAATTCTTCGTAGTTAGATTAAAATTTTTATCTCATTCGTGGGTTCAGTTTATAAACAACTCCCTCTACGACTACCTTTCACATTATCCAAGCTAAATACTCTCTTTTCTTTAGTGATATTTCAGACAAATTGCGGGTATTGGAAGAGTGGTCGTTGTCATCGACAAACAGAGCTGGTTGCTTGTTAGTGGGCTATGAAGCTTTCCGTACTCTTGTCTTTTACCACTCATACAAAAATCGAGGAAATCTGCCGACAGCGAAGCTAGAAATTATTCGCGATAAAGTTAGCAAATATTTGTTAGAGCCAGGTAAGTCAAATTCTTCATACACCAAGCAACGCTACTTAATTTTATTCTTGTAGGTGCTGATCTTGTTGTTTGTGATGAAGGTCACATTATTAAGAATAGCAAATCAGCTATCAGTCTTGCTGTAGCAAAAATCAAAACACCCAAGCGAATTATTTTAACAGGAACTCCAATTCAGAATAACCTGAAAGAATGTAAGTACTGCATATAATGTGTATGTTAACTACTTGAACTCACTTTTTTTTTAGATTACAGTATGGTTAATTTTATTAAGCCACTATTTCTTGGAACTGAGAAGGAATTCGCCAACTTATATGCTAATCCTATTAAGAATGGACAACACAAAGATTCCAGTAAAAAGGATATTACTGTCATGAAGCAACGTTCTTATGTTTTGCACAAGAAGTTGTCGAAATTTGTGCAGGTAACAAACTTATTATAATTTCATATTATTTTGCAAGTTTGCATGAACGTTATATTTATTTCCGTCTTCATATATGAGTAAGGGCATTTGCACAGAAAGGTAATCCGTGTCCAAGAAATTAAATTTGTGTTTCAAAAGTATTTAATTTTTTACCAAAGTGAGCAAACCGGCTTAAAAACTTCGTAAATGCGATTACTATGAATTTTATTACTAGACATTGGATTTTTTGTTGTTGGTCCAATGAATTCGATTGCGTCCGTCCTCGGCGTTACCTTTTTTCAGTGTGACCATAACCGGCATACCCTCACAATACATGTTCAGTGCTGTAAAATAACAAATTCAAGATCTTAACAGCTAGCAAATTTAAACTAAGTCAAAACGGTTATAACTTCAAATTCAAGCTTTTAAACTAAAGTGTTTATTAAAGTCAGGGATTCACTTTAATTCTGACTTCAACAAATATAGTACTTTAATTTATTTCTTGTCTTTTTTGGTTTATTATTTATTTTTTTTTTATGATTGTAAGCGAAAATCTTTCAGCTCTCTGTTAGTTCAAACAAAAACAAAGGAAGTGTGCCTAGCATTTGCCTCTCAGAGCAACAGTCATCTGTCTCAGAGAGCGAGTTGAAAAATTTAAGACCCCTCCCCACAACGGAATACGTCACTTTATAGTAAATTCACCTTGCTATATTTACTCTCTAAAGAATAAAGAATTCCAAAATAGGTCGAAATAGGTTAAAATATGTTAGCATATTCTTAAATATGCTTTTAGGTCGAAGATATGTAAATATGTCGAATATTCAAAACGAATAAGGACTTAAAATAATCTACTTTCCATGAAACAAATTTGTATTCAACCAGATTTTTTTAGGTGGTCCTATTAAAAATATGTTTTAACCTAAAATCCAATGTCTATTTAGAATTCTTATCGAACCACAGTTACCTAAAATCAAGTTAAAAAATCCCTCAAGTTAGAATGATATATTTCTGTGCTGAAGTTTCAATAGATTTGAAAACGCTCGCATTAACGGTAGAAGTTTCGACCAAACTTCACAGATCATCTTAAAAACATATACACGTCTGTTCCCATTTCCGAGTGGATTTAAAAGTAAAACGATTGTACTTCCGAATCGTTTTCATTTTATGTTCCCGTTTCCGAGTGAAATACAAATCGATTTACTTTTCGAATGAAAGTTCGAATCGGTTTCGAACTATAATTCAGCAATGGTAACATAAACAACTTCGATCAGCACTGCGCATGCGCTGATGCGGAATTGCGAACAGCTCGGTTTCATTTCGATCGTTTTTGCTTTTGTCTACATGCAATTTCTGGGGTACAACTTTAAAATAATTAATTTTAATCAATCGACTCAATCGACTTAATTCTATTCCTTTCCACACTTTTCGAGTAGTTCTAGTAGGAAGGAGTATTTTTTTTATTTTAATGTTACGTTATAAATATTTTCTGCTTCAGCACGCTTTCAACGATTTTTATCGATTTTGGTCAAAGTAGTGACACCATCTATGGCTGTTTTTAAGAAATAACTCAGCTTATATTGTTCAACGATAAAATTAGTATTGGAATATAAATTATTTATCACCTTTATTTATGTAAATTACACAAGCTGCAAGAGTATATAAACTTAGGTTGAGACGAAATTTTATTTGAAATTTAAGCAAATTATTTCAAAATGCATAACAAAAATTCATTTTGCCTTCTCTATTACTTTACTTATTTATTTTCAGAGAAAAGAAGCTGAGCTCCTGAAAACATTTTTACCACAGAAGTTCGAATATGTTTTATTTATTCCTATGACATCCGTGCAGGTGTGTAATCCGTTACTCATTGCTCATTGCCGTGCGCAAAATCTTTGAAGCTTGACTAAAATTCTCAAAAACAACTAGCCTGTATTAATGACTTTCTTTCTCCCTTTTCTTGCAGAATACACTATATGAGTACATATTGGAAGCAATAGCTAAACGTGGTGATAGTCGCGGCAAAAGTCTAATAACTGATTATACAGTTTTGAGAAAGGTAATTTTATTATAAGATATAAATCTTTTAAGGTTCGTAATCAGCTTAGATGTAGTTGTTCCCTAATTTCGTATTTTTAAAGTAACCTCTCTGAATTTTCCAGCTGTGATTTGCTTACACAAATTTATGATGATTTAAAAGAAGCAATAAAATAGTTTAGAATATGAAAGTTGCATACGATTCAATGAGCCTGGTTGATTTCTCCTAACTAGCAACCTCAAGAGACCCAGGTTCACATTTGACAAGCACACTGTTGGACTTCTATTTGAAAACTCTCCTAATCTTTGGGTCATAGCACCCGGTTGATATAGAACTCCACGCCGAGACTCAATTTAAAACTCTACCCGCGATGTGAATATCAAAGCACAACAACCACGATCTTCCACAAGAGGGCAACCCGCATGTATACATGTGAGCAGCGTGGGGCTACTGCATATCTAGTATTTATTTGCTTTTATTACTTCATTAAACTTAGTTATACTCTTGTTGCTCTATATCGGCATTGGCCCGGACATGCTTGTTGCAGCTCTTTCTGGACTGCGGGCTGCTACTGGAGTCTTTCCATGTCAACTGCATCCAAATTCTTTTAATTGGTGTGGTCCCAAATAACTACCTTTGCCATTTATTCTTCCTCATGAAAGCGCTTCAATTTTTGTTCGCTTCGGACCGTCAAAATAAATCAATTTTACTACTTTGGGCGCCCAAACAAACTTCGACAACTGTTCGTACCATCCACAAATTCTGAGTTCAAAGTTTGAGTTCGAGTTTTTTATAATTTTTTTACAACAAACTGACCAAATTTTTTTTTGCCAAAAAAGCGATTTTTACTTCAAAATGCTGCCAAAAATATAAAAATCGAAATCAAATCGGGTTTCTCTATCTATTTCTTTTGTTTATTCTTCTTTGAGATGTGTACCTTTTGAACAGATTATAATAAATCTACTTTGTTAAACTTGCAATCAACTGCAAACTTATTAATAGTTGGCAAATTACTCTTTAAAAACGTTTTCAGTTTACCGAAATGTTTGGTTATTCCGGCTCAAGGTCATAGTTTACGTCTAAGAAAAAAACGCAATTGAAATAAGACAAATTACTAACATTAAATACCAACTTTTTAACAGATATGGACCCATCCGAAAGTTTTGGAAGATGCTTGGAAGAATGCAAACATCGTAAGTCTTGGATTTAATTGCCTGTGAACTACAATCAATTGTTTTACATTATAGCAAAAAAATAAAAAGGATATAAAGAAAATTGCATGCCCCCATTCGGATGAAGATCAACCAGATGATATTTACGATAGTCAAACTGGTTCCATATCAGTAACAAATGATTGGTGGCGCCGTTACCTCTCAAAAAAAGATTTGGAAACCATAATGCCAAGTAATAAGCTTCGAACAATGTTTTCCATACTTCGGATGTGCGAAGAGAAGGGTGAAAAGTGGTGAGTTTTTTACAATCATAATCAGCATTTGTCTTAGTGTGGCAAAAAAACTAGTAGTTGTGTTTCGGAACTTCAACAATCTGAGTTTGGCTTACCATTGATCAAATGGAATTGAATTGATCTTAGGTAAACACCAAACTAATTATATTATATTTATAATTCGAGGTCGCATGAAATTCGTATATAGCTGCCTCAGGAGCTATCGGTCGAAAAACAAGTTCTAGGAAGAAAACTTTTTCGTGTCCACTGACTTGAGTATAAAGTATAGATATCATATAACTAATTGGCCAGCCGTCGATCGATTTCACGCATCAGAAACGTGTTGATGCTTATTCCAGGAGCTCGCAGAAAGTAACTATCCATTTTACTAATCGAGAAGTATTGATATATAAGCTACTTCTGTGATCAAATTGAAAGGTGAATTTTCAAATTAAACTTTCTTGGTAACACTGTTAGTGACGGCTGTGTGACTTCTGTCTATTCACTCCGAGGACAACGTTTTGACTCGATTGAGATGAAGGCTCTAAATGCCATTCTGATGGAGAACTTTGCCAACTTTAAAGGGATGAAATATATTTTGATAAATAAATAAAGATTATGAGCCATGCTTCCATTTTCGCTTGCTCAAAAATTTTACGATTTGGTTTCTAATTCGCACAAGTTGTTGCTCCGAAATTTGCAAATCGCAAAATTTCGTCGATTTGAAACCGGCGACGCATGAAAAAGTTAAAAGTAAATGGAAAATCTCGCTAGAAATTAGAATTGCCTCCCTATGAACAAATTTTTAGAAAATTCTTTAACTAATTAAGATTGTTTTTTTGGACTCTCTTACGCAATTTGGATTAAACTCTTATCACAAAGTGATAATTTTCTCTCACTCTTAACTCTTCTTAAATAATTTTTCTCCAACCTTCTCAAAACTGCACAAGCAGCAAAATACCTTTGGACAGCAACAAATGGCGATTTGGCTGGTGCGATAATCGATAAGTTTGTCGATACAGCTGTTTCGGTCATGTAAAGTGTTGCAGAATGAATTACAATACAATATGTTGCGAATTTTGAAGCACTTAAAATTGAATTCGTACGAATTTGTTCAAATCGCAAATCGTAAAAGTAAGTGAAAGCTGGAGCACAGCTGTTTAAATTCACCTTTCAATTTGATCAATTCTGGTTGTATTCAATGGATGCTCGACTCAGAACCGAACCAAACCGTAGTTAAATGGAACCGAAAACCACAAAGAAAAACGGATTGGTTCAGTTCATTGGCGAGTTTTACCGCATTTAGCGCTTACCAACAAACAATGGGCATACTCAGCAGGTAATTCCGATTAGCGATTAGCGATTTACGATTGCTAATAAGTCTCTGCTGAATGGAACTGATTGCAGACTTTAAGATATTCTTTGGCTTTAGTTCTATTTATAAATGGAAAACACACAAAATCTTCAATATTTATGTATGTGATAGAAAATTTCATATGAGTGTCTGAACAAAGGTAGGCTGACCCAGCAATCGTTGTTCGATTCATGGTATAATTAACAAGGTAGAGTCGTCAGGAATTCACCATGCGAGAGGGGTACCAGTTTATAACAACATGTGAGAGCACGTTGACATCCCCTTTGCTACTGAGTGTTTTTCACCATTCAACTGGTACCCCAAAAAGAGGCAGCCTACTTTAATGACTTCACCTGGTATAATTCCACCATGGTTCGATTTCTATTCAGCAAACATGAAACTTGTGAATTTTTCCAATCCCAATCGGCAATCACTGTATTCAGCAGGTAAAATCGGCAATCATAAATCACAAATCGTTAATCGGAGTTATCTGCTGAATGAGCCCAATGATACTTGTAAATTTGGGAATTTTAATCGACTCCCTTAAATAAGTTTTATCTGAATAAATGTTAAATAAAGTTTTGCTGATGGACCATTTATAAGGGAGACTACATAGACCGAAATAATCCTTAGCTATGCTGCATCGATATAGCTTCCCGTACATCTGTTGCTAAATTTGTTCATCCCTTAATCAGCGGTGTCACAGAAATCTCTTCCAACCAAATTCCAACCCAAAACCAATTCTCGGTGTCACAGAAATCTCTTTCGGTTGGTTTCAAATCTCTCGTGTTTTGTTGGGAGATTTAGCTTAATTCACCAACCAAACAATTTCGATATGCAAAATTTGTTTTGGAAATGTGAGCAACACTATTTTTCTGGATAGGTTGCATCAAATTAATTAAATATTTTATTTGTTTTAATATTAAAATTTGTGGTTTAATATAAACTCTCCTAATGCTGCGTAACAATTAAAACCTGCCAACCACAGCGCCCTCAAGTTATGGAGTCGCCATCTGTGTACCAACATTGGCACCAACAAGGGCTTAGAGTTGTCAAGTTATATTTTATAATTGGCGCAAAAATATTTTTTAAATTTTGCATCTTATTTTTGGAGAATATGACTTTAATTTGAATTATAATTTAAAAATGCATCATTAAACATATAACACTATCAAAAAATTGCATTTAAACATCAAATTAACTCATAACTAGAAGGTGGGAAAATTTTTTTTGTGAGAAAGGGCAACCCTGTTAACAGATTGGATAGAAATGTCCCATTAGCATGGACACAAACTTTCCAACTCGATTTTCATATAAGAAAACGAAATCTCTTGAAGTTCTGGGACACCGACGGATTTTTCGAGCGTTTTGCAAACCAACCAAGACCAAAATCTCTAGAGATTTCTGTGACACCCCCGAATATACCTGTCATCAGACTAAATTGCTTTATTGAAAATTTGTCAATTGGTTTGTGTGAGTATCCCATTTCCTCTATGGGACGATATTCTCCATATTCTGTACGAAATTTACCCGCATATAAAGGGTGACTGTTTAAGCGATTGTTTTTTGAAAAGCAATTAAAAGCATGATCTCCATTCCACTACAATCCGAAAAGAGAGAATCTAACTTTGAGGTTTCTCTTTTCGTTTTGCTGGCAACCAAATTGCTGCGGCCAAAGTCTATACACTTAAATCAAAAACAAGTAAGAAAGTCCGACTGTAATATAATCTGCACCTGCAGTAGCAGCTAAAATCAGTGCTGCGCTTCAACGGCGAACATTCTTTTGTTCATAGCTGGATCATCCGATCTTTATCATTTATTAGTATTCTAGTTTAGAGGGTGAAATTTTTGGCATTTTTTTAAATTCAATAAAAGAAAAATGGCTTTAGCCATGTTTGAGTTGTTTTCGCCTTGTAAGCTGGAGCGGAGTCTTGTTGAAAGGTCCACGGCTTATTTGCAAATAATGTCATGTTAAGAGGCTTCACAACCTTTTCCAAAACGTCGCCAAGCAATCACATAAGCCGAATGGTGACCTCTCTGAACTCTCGAAATGAGTTCGGGACGACTGATTTGATGTCACAGTATACACTCTATAGTTCTGTTTGTTGAACGATTCCGATACGGTGAAAGTTTTCTCGTCAGTAAACAGAATTCGTCTTTGGGCATTGTTCGCGCACTTCGTTGTTGTAAGACAACAAAAAAAGAAAAACAGATTCTGTGCAAGTATGAGGGTCGTTATAGCTGCACATTAGAGTCTGTCTTATATGAAAAATAATATTTGTTCTAGTTCTTAGCTTAACATGGCTAAAAAATTCTGAATGTTTTGTAGAGAATGTATCAAAAATCTAAAACAGAGTCCGGCACGTTCCTGTTGTCGGTGTATACAAGAGCAGCAACGTTGATACACCGACAGTATACTGCTCTGTTTTGCGACAACACACAAGTGCTAACTGAGAGCGCTCCTCTCTTTTGCAACAACAAACAAGCGTTAAATGAGAGCGCTCTCGCGTGGCTACACACACACATGCAATTACAAAATGGCCGGTCACTGCCTTAAAAGTTCCAGTTTTTCCTTAATTTTGTTTTTGAGCTGCTAAGCATGTCATAGTAGGCAGACAAAAATTTTGTCAAAATTGTACAAAAAAATTATTTCAACATGTACATTGTGATTATGATTATTGCTGATTATGGCATATCCTTATTGCTTTCAAACTTCACAAATATGTAAAGGAAAAATATTAATAGCATTTTCAACTATTCACTTGTAGATTATAGTAATCAGTGCACTAAAAATTTATATAAAAAAAAATTTTTAAGTTCTAACGAAACTGAACTCGGTTCGCCGGACTTAAAGTCCAGAGTGCTTACCACAACACCATTGAACATATAATTTCACATGAAATACTTTATATATTTGTTCGAAACTTTGTAAAAGATCTCTGCCATATTGACAGTTCAAAGATAAATTAAGGGGAAATTTTAACTTTTAAAGCCTTGGCCATCAAACCTCAAAATATCTAATTTTAGATATGAAACTGTCCAATCCGAACTGGTCACACTTAAAGTATCCAATACTACAAACAAGGTATACTAAACAAGGTAGGCTCACTCACTCTCTCTCTCTCTCTCTCTTGACAACTTGATAAATTTCAGTCAGTAAGCCATGGAGCAATTAGAATTAGAGAGAACGTTTGCGCTGCCTCTCAATTTTGCTGGTGCTAAACAATAGTGCCCAAAAAGATACTTATAGTGCCCAAAAAGATACTTCAAAGTGCCAGTAAGAAATCACTGTGGTTAGAGGGAGACGACCATAACCCAAATGTATCCAGAGAGAGCGAACAGCTGACCAAAAAGTATCTAGAGAGCGTAAATGAGAGCGAACAGCTGACAATTTTCTGACAGAAGCGGTGTCGACTGAGCAACCTTTCTCTCTAATATTCTTTGCTCCATGAGTAAGCAACTGTTGTAAGCAAAGCATCTGCGCGGACGAATTTTTTGTGTTTTACTTAGTAGTTTAGTAGGCTTTGTATTGAAATATATTAATCTCTCGCTCTCGCTCTCTTTGACACAAATATAAGGAGTTGTGAGAGAGCGAGTGAGCCTACCTTGTTTAGTATGCCTTGACTAAAAATGCAAAATATAACCTCTCTCGTACATATGACAGAAAACAAGTTTAGATTGTCTAAAAAATTACATTTCATGTCCACTGTGCATGGAGATGAATGTTGCTCATTTATCTACATATTTTTTATTTGCAGCTTAATATTTTCAGCTTTCGTGGCTGTACTGAATGTGGTCGAGTACTTTTTCAAAAAAATTTCAGAGTCTGATCCTGAAATATTGCAACACACATGTACGTTCCAAACACGCTCTGATTGTATTTATTTATTTAGATTATTTAAATATTCACAGATATACCATCAAGTCAAAAAATCTCAAACACTTGGATAAATGGTCAAGATTATTATAGACTTGATGGAAAAACGCCCAAAAACATTAGGCACGAAATGATCAAAAGATTCAACAGTGAAGCCAACAGACGCGCGCGCGTATTTCTAATATCTGCCAAGGCTGGAGGCCAAGGCATAAACCTTATTGGCGCAAACAGAGTAATCATTTTGGATACTTCATGGAATCCATCCAATGACCAGCAGAATATTTTTAGAATATTCCGTCTTGGCCAAAAGAAAAACTGTTACATCTATCGATTAATTGCCATGGTAAGTTATCCGATTGCAATTTAAATTGATTCTAAAAAATATACTTTTACAGGGCACCATGGAGGAAAAGGTGTACTCTCGGTCTGTTACAAAGCAGGCGATGAGTTTTCGAGTCGTCGACGAGCAACAAATAGACCGACACTATAACATGGCTGAGCTGGCAGAACTTTACACGTAATAATAAACTCTATTAAAGATTGGCATTTTACTTTTTAAAATCACTAGCTAAAAAACATGCACATGCGCCAAGAAATTGAGAGAAGCTTGGCTTGGCCCTTTGGTGCTGTACAGCCATTTTTGCATTAAAATTTAATAAATTTAAATTTTAAACGGACAAACTTTCTTCGCGGGTACAATTCGGATTAATAGTTGAACTTGACAAACTTGTATCAAACTACACAATTCCAACTCACACACCAAATACTTAGAACATAGCTTAAATCATTTTTGAGAAATCGCTCTGAAACCGATTCGAAACCAGTCCTGAACCAGCTGAATATGGAACTTCATACTACCAACCAAATTTCAAGATAATTGAACAAATAACTTCTGAGATATGGCTCTAAACCACTATTTATCCGCATTCGAACAGTCTTGAGATATATCCTATGACTCTCTCCCAATCCATATGTATATATTGTGAAGATCGGTTTAATGGCTTAGACGACTATAAAATACAAACATATATTCTTTCACATTAATATAATGTAATAACATGTGTGTAGAAGATGATGCCCAATGTGCTGGCATTTGACAGTAAATTGGATACTACACCAGAAAATTATTGAAATTACTGTAATTACTGTTACCCTACCTAAAACAGATGAGAGATAGTTATCTGCTGGTATATATATTTTTTTTTCCTATACTTTAGATTGACGACTCCTCAAATAAGCGAAAGGACAATGCCGGTTCTTCCAAAAGATACAATATTGGCACACTTATTACGACAATCGGAGTTGGTCTACAAATACCACGAACATGATAGCCTGTTAGAGAACAAAATTGAGCAAGAATTAAGCGAACAGGAAAAAACAGATGCGTGGGAAACCTATGAAAAGGAATTGCAAATGAATTTGGGTAGGTATTTCAACTATATTCAGCAGATATTATAAACGTTCCTTACTTCTGTTTTTTATATTTGCATACATTAGCGCAACAAGAAGGACTTAATACTGAAAAGTAAGTACAGTATTTTCTGTTGAAAATCGCCAAAGATCTGTGTTAATAACTCTCATTTCAGATCTCAGAACAATATGCCTCCATCTAAACTGGGTCCATATTTGGGTGCAGTTCCGAGTCTTGACGTAAGTACAACATCTATTCAAATATGAACAAATGAAATTTAAAGAAAATAAGTAAGAATATACCTGCACAGTATGTATTTTCTGCTGCAGTAGCAGAAGCAGCGCTGCAAAAATTATGATAAAAGAGAAAGAAAGAAATTTAAAAGAATGATAAATAAAATAATGGAATAAAGCAAGAAGTACGTTAAAGCATAAAGTTAGTTGATCAATGCATTGGTGATTCTATAATCCACGTCGAAAATAGTCAAACATCATTTTTTTTTTTTATTGCACTCCATTAATTTTGTTGGAATGATTATACACTGCAACAAAGCCACACAGAGTATGTTAAGTTTGTGCAAATGTATGTAACAGCCAGAAGGAAGCATCTCCTACCTTATCAAGTATATTCTTAATCAGCATCCAAAACCGAGTCGATATAGCTTCAAGAAGCATGTGGTAGCCAGGACAAAAGAAGCAAAGGCGAGTATAAACTCGGTGTGGGCGAATTTCATCAACAAAGGTACAGTGAACCTGGCATCTAAATGGAAAATCTTCAATTCAATGAGCAGAACAGTACAGTGCTATGGAGCTCAAGTCTGGGGTGGAGAAATAAAGGAATAGGCAGATCAATTGCAGCGATATTTTTTAAAGAGAATACTCAAGCTAAAAGAAAGCACACCGAACTACATATTGGGAATAGACGCAGGACTAGAAGATGAACACATCTATAGTCTAACACTTCATCTTAAATACCTGTCAAGAATATTATTTGAGTGTGAAAATTCTAAACTCTGGTGCAATACTATAGCCGCACCTTGATTTTTCAGTGTACGCAAGAGTAGAGGTAGAAAAACTTTGCGATTACCGTTTGAAAAAGCGTTCAAAATGAGATAAAATAAGTGACAAACATCAACACTCTCAGTGCAAAAATTAACCGTTATGTTTCATTTTCGTTTTGTGAGTGGTGCATTACTATAGCCGCACAATCTAATTTCTTATTCTGTGTTTTCTGGCGGCGATTTTATTTGAGTACACTTCGTTGAGTAACTATTTGTAATAGACTTGTAAATATGCCAAGTGGGCCAGTGCTGTCAGATGTCGAGAAAGGCCAAATTTTGGCGCTCAAAAGTGAGAATTGCTCATTTCGTGAAATTGTCTTAAAAATTGGACGATCCGACGAAGTTGTGCGAAATATTTGTAAAAACCGAAATGAATATGAAATAAAAACATGGAGGACGTAAGCGAAGTTAAATCAGCGTGACCAGCGCCGATTATTGAGTTCTGCAAGTAATTCATTAAAGAACTCTAATGAATTAGAGGCTGAATGTGGCCCAAAAGTGTCTCGGTGGACCGTTGCAAGGGCTTTTAAGAAGTCTGAAAACATAGTGCGACAAAAATTGAAGGTAGCACCAAGGTTACTGGACCACCATAAGGAAGCCCGGGTGAAATTTGCCAGAGATAACATGGGAACTGACTGGACAAAAGTAAGCACTTTTTATAAAGCAATGCAAATATTAATTTATCTTTCTAGATCATTTTCTCGGATGAGAAAAAGTTTAATTTGGACGGTCCTGATAGGTTTTCGCACTATTAGAGGAATTTGAGGAAGGAACCACCATACTTTTCTAAGGGAAATTTTGGAGGAGGATCATTGATTGTTTGGGCTGCGTTCTGCGAGTCTGGATGCTTGGAGCTGGCATTTCCAAGCACTCATATCAACTCAAGGCAGTACGAGGACATTTTTCAAATGAATTTATTGCCTTTCTTCGCGGTCGAAAGCGTCTAAAGCTCATTTTCCAAAAGGACAACGCATAAATGCACGGCTTGAATGCAATATTGTTTGGTTTTTGGAGTGGCCCGCGTGCTCCACGGACATGAAATCGATAGAAAACCATGGAGCGTTGCTGGTCCGAAGGATTTTTGCTCAAAGCCTTAAGTACAATAGTACTAAGGACCTCAAATTGGCAATAATTAATGCATGAGAAGAACTGTCCCTTAGTGATATAAAAAACCTCGTAGACAGTATGCCGAATAGGATCCATGAGTTATTTAGTGTTGAAGGAGGTTACACTCATTATTAAAGTGAATAAAAACATATTAATTAGTTAACATTTTTCTATAGTTTATTTAATTTAGTGAAGTGCGGCTATAGTAGTGCACCACTCACAAAACGAAAATGAAACATAACGGTTAATTTTTGCACTGAGAGTGTTGATGTTTGTCACTTATTTTCTCTCATTTTGAACGCTCTTTCAAACGGTAATCGCAAAGTTTTTCTACCTCTACTCTTTCTAAGCGTACACTTAAAAATCAAGGTGCGGCTATAGTATTGCACCAGGGTTTAGACTCCCGCATATCCTTGCTGAGAAAATGATGCGAAATAATTCGGGGTGGTTTGCGAAGCTCAGAGAAATGTTCGCGTGTTATGGCACAAGAATTTATAAAGACCTTAATTATGCAATAGGACCCACATACTGCAACGAGTCTTTCAAGCAAAGCGAGATAACTTGGATAATAAAGGCTAGGGGAGATCTCTTATGGTTAAACAGCTGCCCAAGAAGAATTATAATTGGAGGTATTTGCTCACTATGCATGAGCAGGAAGACATGAATCATTTTGTGGGCCGATGTCCAATACTGCGCGAATTTCCTTAGCGATATTTTGAAACTTGTGCATTTACTGAAGATGAGGTGCTTATGGCCCTGAATGGGGGGATGGGATGGAATAACCTGGCGAAATACATAGAGATGGCTTCATATTATTGAAGAAATGTTATAAATGAAAATTTTTAAATATTTATAAAAAAACGAGAGTACAGGCTTAAATATGTAAATGTTTTTTTTTGTTATACAATCGAAGTAAGTCGGACGGTTTTAAACCAAGCTTTAAATGTTTGTTTATTATTAGTTAATCAATGTAAAGCTGTAAGCTATGAAAATGAACAAATTGAAAATAAACATCTGTCTATCTATCTATATCCTAAAGTTTAGTAGATAGACGGTTTGTTCCCTTATACTCTGTGCATCTTCGCTACAGATTTTTTTAATTCTCGGTTAGCCATAATTTTTAGTTATTTAACTATTATATATTTTTAACTAGACTCCTGTGTTTCTTTTTAACAATTCCAGATGCAAACATTATTAAACTACAGCCTTCAATCTGCTTCGCTAATGCCACAGTACAACAACTATAACTTGGGTCAAAACTATTTGGACACGCTAAATTTGTACCAAAAGTATTCATCAATGCGTTATCCTGATATTAATGCCTGTTTAAATGATAATCCCTATGGCTCATCTCCTTTTAACGCAATCAACGCATCCACCCACAATCGTCTTCCGCCTGGTGCATCAGCAATTATGCAAAACATGCAAAACATTTCATCTGGCAAAACCCACCCAAATGATTTTGGAATGTTTGATGCTCAAAAAGCACGTAGTACCAACCCTATGTCTCTGCCACAGCTTCAGCATACGCTTCCCAAGGACCTTACGGCAACGAATACGCTTGGAGTTCCGACTACAACTGCACAAAACATGCTTTCATCTTTGGGGCAGTACAAACATTTGATCGATAATCCACTATCAAGTCTTTTGAACTACTCAGCCCAAAATTACACCCCCACTTCATCTGCGATGGCTGCTCGGCCTGATAATACGCATAGGAACAAGGTAGTGCCGAATGTTCCCGCAAATCCACCTTACGCAGGAAGTGTACCCGAGGACATAGAAACTGCCATAGCACAGAAAACAAAATTGCCTACGTACGATGAAAGTAACTTTGTTCAAAAAGTAAGCGAACAAAATACTATGCCATCTGTTGGTTCGGTCGATCTCACAACCTCCGCAGCATTTGCTGGTAACACTGCGAATAAGTTTCCGAAGAATCCTGCTCCAAATTTAAAAGTCAATTCAGCACAACTTAACATCCAGCGGCAAAAGAGTGTACCTTTCAGCAGTGAGCCGAAAAATTCAAAAAACCTCAAAGTAGGGAATGTTCCTACTTCATTGGCATCAAGGGATTATCTTCAAAACAACGGTGAAATGCAAATTATCCCAACCACAAGTCCGCCCGGAACTAGTAGCATTACTAAGCAGCTGAACGAAATGTCTCCAAGTATTTCGCTTACAGCTGTAAGTACGCTAAGGGATAAGCTGGCTCTTGGCATAGACCCTATGGCGAAAGCAGCATTAGATAATAAGCAACCAGCGAATATTGTAAAACAATCGAGAAAATCAGTCAATTCCAATGTAGCCTCTCTATCAAACACAATGGAAAAGGATTCTCTTAGCGTGCCAATTTCCCCTATATCCGGATTTCAGAAAACCATTCCCATGCCCACTTCCGCTATGAAAACAATGCCAACATCCTCTGCTCTGCATTCAGTCAATAAGACACGATTTCGGGATATAAGTGTGACTCCTGGGAATATTGTTAAACCAGTTGCTCCCAAAAAGCCTACGCTATCTGATCATGCCATTGCAAGTGGAAGTTCAACCGCCAAAAAAACTTTAACAAGAACTATAGCAGACTCAACACCGGGTAAGACAATGGGCTTACCTATGGCAATGAAGAAAGCTGTTGCTCCTGACCCCCTCAACAAAGCGAAACTTCACACAGCACAGGGCACAGCATTGAATATACCTAACAATGCTGTCAGCATTCGTCCAGTTGTACCCCCGCAAAGGCCCAATCCTACTGGGTTTGCTGGAAATATTAACAAACCAGTCGCGGATGCCAATTTAAAAGGGTAAGTGTTATTTTATATATTTTTGTATACTGCCAACCACAAATGAACTGCCAAACGAAAAATCTATGAATCTGTATTTTGTTTGTGGTGTTTGCATTTCTATTCAAATTACAGTTTTTATAAAGAGTGATTTTTTAGCAACGTTCTTTTTGTTTTTGGCAGATCAGCTGAGATCGTGTCACTTGTTACGGTCAAACATGTTCAGTTTGTTCTAAGAACAACGCTTTGAAATCATTAAATTTTATTATCAAAATTAAAAAAAAATTTAATTTTTTTTATAAAAATCGCCTTTTAAATAAATTGGTAAAGAAAATGTAATACCGAAGCTGGGACCAACTCAGTGCAGCCTCAAAAATGTAAAAAAATGTGAATCAGTAAGGTTTAGAAAAAAATGCACTTGCTTCGTAAAAGTGCTATTCTCAATTAAAAACAAAATAATTTGGGTTTCACATCAACTTGGTAATCTTAATCTGTTCAAAACAACAACCAAATGTACTACCAAAAAATAATCTGACATCACCAGACCAGATCCAGTGTAGGCATGTTTTATTTTTATTTCTTTTAAATACAACAATTATTAAGATAATCATACAAAAGTGTATTAATGACAGCTAAAGATAGAATATAATTTTTAAACAGATACCAAGTTGACATGAAAACCATAAATAATTGTTTTTCCTAGGCGTTTAGAAAAGAAAATTCTTTCAGAACATCGTGACGTTGCCATATAACTCTCAATGTTTGGATGGTATGAACAGCTGTAGCAGAACAAATTGCGCTGATAAAGGCTGTAGAGGGAAAGCCACTTATTTGGGACCTTAGTGGGATTTGTCACTGAATCTAGATTTATTTTAGTTAATAGTGTTATATGGGGCCAACAATTTTAGCCTTTTTTTAATAAATTTCGTTATAAGAATATTTATTTTACTAAGTTTTTTTCCCTTTTGCAGTGAAAGACCCCAACTTTTAGTATAAGTTATTGCCACAGATGTCAACCCCGGACATCGACCCAAAATTCAAACCAAAATTCCGCTAATGAAACAAAGGCAAAGAATGCTGACCTAGCGTCTGGCCAATTTCCTGCACACGCCAAGTGCAGCTGCAACTCTTGCCCAACATCGCCGTCATCAAATTTCTGCACAAGCCAAGTGCAAAACAATTCCAGGAAGCTTGCCCAACATCGCCGCCGTCAACATCGCTGCCGCCGCTGACCGCCGCAGCCGACGTCGCCGCTACAACCCACAGCTTAAATAGGGCTAGTTCAGAATAAGTAAATTAGTCTCAAAAAGCTTTCAAATAAATCAAGGTCTTGTGACCACAAGTGGAATTGGAGTTTTTTTGGTTTAATTTGAAACGGAAAATTAACTGGCGCCCGAGCAGGGACCGACAATCGTACGAAAGAGCAAAACGGTTTCTAAGTACGCGACGCGACAACAGGGCAAAACGACCCTACGACGCGCATTGATCGGTTCGAAAAAAAAACGAAGTAGAATCCCGGTGAGACTCGAGGAAATTAATTTTTCCTCCCGGTGCTTCGAAAACAAACTTGGTAACAGAACTTAATTGTTCAATTACCCATCGGTGGACCACAATCCTGTCAGGTCCGTCCGCAGGATACCTTCGCGGAGTGCTGGTCGCAGGATCCCAAGTAGGATACCCATATCTAAAAAGGATGCAATCCGGACCGCCAGGGAGGGTGGCCATATCATTTGTACTGTAAGTTAGTGATTAAGTGGAGTAATATTAAAAAGAAAAAAAGTATCAAGCAACTACGAAAATAAAAAAGAAAGGAAAATTTGAGAAAATATTTGCGAAATAAAAATAATAAAATATTTGTGGAAAAGAGAATCTTTACAAGAAGGAAATTAAAAATTTAATCAAAGAAGAAAAAAGTGAGAAGTGAAAAAGGAAAGTTTGAGAAAATATTTGCGAAATAAAAATAATAAAATATTTGTGGAAAAGAGCATTTTTAAAAATTAAGTAATCAAACAAAACGAAACGAAAATCTTTATTTAAAAATTAAAAAGAAAACCCACAAACAGTAAGTTAAGTAAAAGTTTGAGTGAAGTAATCCAACATTTTTCCAAAAGTCATTATTAAATATTTAACTCCCTCCGCTAAAATTTTATACTGAACAAAAGGTTACTTACTATCCAGCAACCATATTATTTTTTGGTTTACATTCGAAACGAATCTTTACCAGGTCAGAGAGAAGTTTTACGTAAAATCACTGGCAAACTAAATGGCCAATAGAGGCAATTTAATAAGACCCCCGGTGCTTAACATAGAAGAGACATTGAACGTATCCCAAGACGAACTACAGCAACAGCAACAACAACAGCAACTAAGACATCAACAAAGAATACAGGAAAGACAAACACAAAGACAGGCCGAATATTTACAGAATAGAAATATGGACAATCAGGAAGAGTTAACCAATACCGTGGCGGTTATATTATCCCAAATACTTCCAGGCATACTCAGCGAAATCAGTAATGCAAATCGAAACCCTTTTAATGTTACGGACCAGCTTATTGCTCCAGAGCACCGTGAAAACCTTGACGACTTAGATAGAGTACCAGATGTTGTGAAGTGCCTCCGAGAATTTTCAGGTAACCCATCTGAGTTCAGCTCCTGGAAAAAGGGAGTGGACAGAGTTCTTAAAATTTATGAGGGTCAGGAAGGCACACCTAAGTACTTCGGTATATTGCATACCATCCGTAATAAAATTATTGGTAGTGCAGACACGTCATTGGAATCATATAATGTTCCCCTAAATTGGAGTGCCATCTCCAAATGCCTCACTTTACACTACGCTGACAAACGGGACATGGGTACCTTGGAGTACCAAATGACTACTCTTGTTCAGGGCAACAATCAATCGGTAGAAGAGTTCTACCAAGCGGTTTATAAACATCTGTCCTTGATCTTAAACAAGATAGGCTGCATGGAACTGTCAAAAGAATCCGAGCAACTAATGACCAAACTATACAGGGACAAAGCGTTAGACACTTTTGTTCGCGGTTTACGCGGAGACCTCTCACGTCTCTTGGGCATGAAAGAGCCCGCAGATCTTCCACAAGCCTTGCACTTGTGCCTTAAACTCGAAAACCAAGGTTATCGAGCAACCCATGCCACCACTAGAGCGCAGCCCAATGGGTTCCGTTCGCCTAATCAAAAACCCGTACCTATGCCCAGAATGCTAGGAGTAGGAAACACCCCATTCCGACAAAATCCGATTCCATTTATACCCCAAAGAAATTTTGTGCAACATGGTCCACAACAAAGTTTCAGACCCTATCTAAATAATTATGGGCACCAGCACCAACAGATAGGCAACCAACGCCAAGGCGGATTTCAACAGCCGGTCGCACCACCTCGCCCAATGGGACCAAAACCTCATCCACGCCCAGAACCAATGGAAGTGGATAGAAGCGTGCAAACCAGGCAGGTAGATTACATGAATAGACCAAACTTTGATGTAGGGAAGAGACCACCCGGACTTTTACCAGAAGCGCCAAAAAGGCAAAGAAATTTTAATATTCAGTCGAACACAGACAACGGACAAGAGGGCTCTGATGAGGCATCCGCCAATATGATTGAATACGAACAACAGGTAGCAGCCGCCGAGGCTCAAGCGGACTATGAGCAATCCCTTGCAGAATTCGTTGACCAAATCGATTTAAACGAAAACCCCGACGCTAATAGCCAAAATGACTACTCAGACATTCATTTTTTAGAATAAAACGCTCATCTCTACCTTACTTTGAATGTAGAGTAAAGGGTGGAAAGGTACTCAGAATCCTTATTGATTCTGGGTCAGACAATAACTACATTCAACCACAGCACGTAACGAATCCCAAAATAAACAATCAACCATTTGACGCTGTAACAGTAGGGGGCAGCATCCGAATTACACACCATAAAGAAGCTATTCTATTCGGCCAATCAAATCAAAAAATCAAATTTTTTCTTCTTCCCACACTAAAATCATTCGATGCTATTCTTGGATGGGATGACTTTAAGAGGTTAGGTGGGATAACTGATTCAAAAAAACTCATCATGACAATCAACGACCATATTAATGTAAAAATCAAAGAGGAGAAAGTAGCGGCGATAAATAATATCACCCTGAGAACAGATCACATGACTCGACACCAAAAAGGAAAATTGGACCAGTTAATCACAGAATACCCGAACTTGTTTGCAGACCCAAACGAAAAACTGACCTACACGACTAATGTAAAGGCAGAAATTCGCACAACCACTGATACACCAGTGTATTCAAAATTCTACCAATATCCCATGTCTTTAAAGGACGAAATCAATAAACAAATTCAAGAACTTCTAGACAACGGTATCATTAGACCGTCCCGTTCTCCATATAACTCACCAGCATGGATCGTTAGTAAAAAACCAGACTCTGCCGGAAATAGACAATACAGAATGGTTATAGATTACCGAAAAATCAATTTGCATACCATAGCAGATAGATACCCCATTCCCGATATAAACGAGGTACTTGCCCAACTGGGTAGCAACAAATTTTTTTCTGTTCTAGACCTAAAAAGCGGGTTCCACCAAATACCGTTAAAGGAGTGCGATATGGAAAAGACAGCCTTCTCCGTTAACAACGGAAAATATGAGTTTACACGACTCCCATTCGGCTTAAAAAACGCGCCTGCAATCTTTCAACGCGCACTCGATGACATTCTTGGTGAGCACATCGGCAAGATTTGTTTCATCTATATAGACGACATTATCGTCTTCAGCGAAGACGAGCAGTCGCACTTCGAAAATTTGAGTAAGATTTTTCAAACACTGCAGGAAGCCAATATGAAATGCTCGTTAGACAAATGCGAGTTCCTAAAAACAAAAGTAGAGTTCCTCGGCTTTGTCGTATCTGACAAAGGAATTGAAACAAATCCCAAAAAGGTAACGGCAATAGCCAACTATCCTTGTCCCAAGACATTAAAAGACCTTAGATCATTTCTGGGCCTTTCCGGTTATTACAGGAGGTTCATTCAAAATTACGCTAAGTTGGCAAAACCCCTTAGCTCTCTTTTGAGAGGGGAAGACGGACGAGTGTCCAAGAAAAAGTCTTCACAAAAACCAATCCATCTCAATGAAGAAGCGCTAGAAGCTTTCAAAAAATTAAAAAGTAGTCTCGTCTCTAACGACATAGTTCTCCGATACCCGGACTTTAACAAAGAATTCCATTTGACTACTGACGCTTCGAATTTTGCAATTGGGGCTGTCCTATCGCAGGAAAATCAACCAATACACTTCCTCTCAAGAACGCTCTCGCAGGCAGAAGAAAACTATGCTACAAACGAGAAGGAGATGCTAGCCATAGTTTGGGCACTGAAAGTTCTGAGAAACTACCTTTACGGTAAAGCCAAAGTTAAAATCTTTACGGACCACCAACCCCTGACCCATTCCCTTAGTAGTTGGAATGGGAATGCCAGAATTAAAAGATGGAAATCTCTCCTCGAGGAATACAACTACACAATTTTGTACAAACCCGGTAAAGAGAACGTTGTAGCTGATGCGCTATCCCGAATTGAAATCCCCAGTCAAATAAATTCCGTAGCCTCGACCCAGCACAGTGCTGAGAGTTCATCCGACGACTTAATACCCAGCATTGAAGTACCTATCAATGCCTTCAAAAATCAAATTCACATTAACAAAGCTGACGTTACAGATTATACTTTTGACATACCGTTTCCGACCTTCCATAGACACACCATATCACGACCACAATATACCAGCAAAGACTTACTCGACATACTTAAGAAACATCTGAACCCCTCTGTTATCAACGGAATCAGAACAACGGAGGACATAATGGGCCAAATTCAAGGTCTGTACCCAAAGTACTTTAGGAGCTATAAAGTCAGATTTACCCACATGAAGGTGGAGGATCTAACTAAAGAAGCGGACCAAGACGAGGAAATCCTCAGAGTTCATAACAGGGCACATCGCAATTTTCAAGAAAATAAAATCCAGCTGTCGGAGAAATTCTATTTCCCCAAAATGAAGCAAAAGATAGCCAGACTGACAAAACAATGTAGGGTCTGCAGGGAAGAAAAATACGACAGACATCCTCCAAATCCGCAGATAAAAGAAACCCCAATTCCAGAATTCCCCGGACACATAATTCATATAGACATTTATTCAACCGAAAAAAACTTGGTGTTGACAGCCATAGACAAGTTCTCAAAGCTGGCTCAGGGAAGAATAATTAAGTCTAAGGCAATAGAAGACATAAGAATACCTTTGAGAGACATAATTTTCTACTTTGGCGTGCCTAAGTACGTAGTGATGGACAACGAGAAATCACTTAATTCAGCCTCTATCCGATTCATGTTGAACGATCAACTCGGGATCGAGATTTTTAAAGCACCACCCTATAAAAGCACCGTAAATGGACAGATAGAGAGATTTCACTCTACGCTGTCCGAAATAATGAGATGTCTCAAAAGAGAAGAAACTCATAGAGATTTTCATGAGCTCTTAGATAGAGCCATTTACGAATATAACTATTCTATCCATTCAGTTACTAAAAAACGACCACTTGAGGTATTCTTTGGCAGGAGCGTAACGACAAAACCCGAACAATACGAAAAAGCAAGACAGGACAACATTGACCGACTGAAACAAAAACAAAGTAGCGACCTTCAACACCACAATAAAAACCGGAAGACTATACTCGAATATAAACCAGGGGACGAAATATTCGTCAAGGTTAACACCAGATTAGGTTCGAAATTGTCAGCCAGATTCAGGAAAGAAATAGTAAAGGAAAACCGAGCTACAACAATACTAACTAGTTCAGGGAAAGTCGTTCATAAAAGTAATATTAAGAGCAAATAATTAATTACAGGATATTGGTCGCCGCAGATGTAATACACGGATCCCTTGACGTTACCAATTATACCGACGCTCAGACCGCTACCATAAACAAAGGAATTGGCAAGGTATGCGTATCCAACACACGCATAGTCCATGTCATAGACCTGGAGTTAATTCAAAATACACTTGACAAGCTACAATACCACACGGAACAAGACCTAAAGACCAACAGTCTATATCATACCTTACAGCACGAAATATCCCAAACCTATGTTACCTTCCGCACCATAATTTCACCTAAAAAACGACATGCTAGAGCCATTAATCTTATAGGCTCAGCTTGGAAATATGTGGCCGGTAGCCCAGACCACGATGATCTGGTGATGTTAACCGAAAACATGAACAAGCTTAATTCGAATGACAATAAGCAATTTATCATTAACAGACAACTAGAGGACCGCATTAATAAATTAACCAGAATCTCGAACGACCTAGGGAATTCAATCCGAAAAGATTCGTCTTTAAGTAATGAGATAGCTATAAGTTTTCAAAACCAAATTAGACTCATAAAGGAAGAGGTTATTAATATAAAGTACGCCATACAATGGGCAAAAACTAACGTAGTAAATACCTTTTTGTTGGGAGAAATCGAAATAAATACAATTAATGACCAATTTAAAAATAGTAATATGCCACCCTTATCTATTGAAGAAATGTTGGAATTTTCTGATGTCTCCATTTTACATAACGACACCACTTTGCTTTACGTAATAAAGATTCCAAACTTAGAACAAATAGATTACCAAAATCTTCTGATAAAACCTATAGTAAAAAATAATATCATAATAAACTTGCCAGAAAAAGAAATATTTCAGAATCAAGGAAAATTGTTTGGAATAAATAAAGATTGTAAGACCTATAATAATGTCAAAATATGTAATAAGAATAGAATTATCGATTTAAGTAATACTACTTGCCTTCCTAAGCTACTTAGAGGAGAGAAATCGCTGTGTGAATTTAGCAATGCGGATCACGTCCCAGAAATTGAGGAAATTAGTAGCGGCATCATCTTCCTGAACGACTTCAATGGCACCGTAAAATGGCAAGACGGCGTACAAATGCTTAAGGGCTCCTACCTCGTCAACTTTTGGAACGAGACAATCGTAATCAATAACAAAGAATTCAACAACATAGAACTGACGATAATAAAACCGGGATCACCCACCATACAGATTGCACCGACGGAGATCGAACGTCTCAAAATCCTATCCTTGGAGGCACTGGACGAACTGCACATAAACAATACGGAACAAATTCAAAAACTACAAACACATTCGTCAATCAACAGGGTAACCTTGATAGTCCTGTTCATCACTGCAGTAATCCTAACCTCAGGACTACACTGTTATAATGGTAGAAGGAAGGAAGTAATTCTACAACTTGCACCAACTATTCCGAGCGAAACCATCGAGATGCCAAAACTGCAACAAAACATTAACAGCACCCCAATCGAAGCTCCAAAGAAGCCAGAGCGCACCACGCCCTTTTCCTTCGGACCAAAATTCAACGACATCCCGTTCTTCTAGTGATCGCTTGGGGACAAGCGTCAATCAAAGGGGGAAGAGTTATTGCCACAGATGTCAACCCCGGACATCGACCCAAAATTCAAACCAAAATTCCGCTAATGAAACAAAGGCAAAGAATGCTGACCTAGCGTCTGGCCAATTTCCTGCACACGCCAAGTGCAGCTGCAACTCTTGCCCAACATCGCCGTCATCAAATTTCTGCACAAGCCAAGTGCAAAACAATTCCAGGAAGCTTGCCCAACATCGCCGCCGTCAACATCGCTGCCGCCGCTGACCGCCGCAGCCGACGTCGCCGCTACAACCCACAGCTTAAATAGGGCTAGTTCAGAATAAGTAAATTAGTCTCAAAAAGCTTTCAAATAAATCAAGGTCTTGTGACCACAAGTGGAATTGGAGTTTTTTTGGTTTAATTTGAAACGGAAAATTAACT
>JAEIFU010002694.1:0-39561 GCA_018904235.1 Lordiphosa stackelbergi
AAGCTTGGTATGGAGATACTTGCGAAAAGTGTGCGAAATCTCTGCACATTATTTCGTCGATAGCAAGTGCGAAATAAGATGCTCATCTCTAGTTCTTTTGATTTTAAGTTCAACTTGGCGGTAAAATTCAAATGAATTAACAGCGAATAGTTATGGTGGCCTCCAATGCTGCAATAGTTGCTACAATAATAATCCTTACTTTATTTGTAATTTTCCAATAATTTGCTCCAATAGGCAATTGGTGCTTTATGGACACGACTAGGGAAAGGGCTGAATTGACTGGGCCATGACATCTCGTTTTTATGTATTTATAGAACGGCATAGATAAGAAGATGTCGTCCACGACTTGCGCGACAATGAAGTCCCAAGTCCGACCACTGAAAAGTTATGCAACTGATCCGTTGGACATACGGAATCGCCGTCGTCCACAATTGAATCACTTTGTGCTGGGCCAAAGTTGCTCATCATCAGCAATCTCGTAGGAGGAGTTAAGGTTCTCGTGGCATAAGTTGGGCAAAAACGACATGACTCCCACTTCACATCGTTGCCTCCTGGAGTTGCTATAGTTACGCCTCCGTAGCTTCCACTCTTGGCGTGCTTATCACTCCGGCAGAGAAAACTGTCCTTTAACAAGCCGTCTTGCAATGGTCTCCTAGCAAAAACAAACATAGTGAATAACATAATTAAACTCAATAAATACTATATTTACCTTTCTTTCCAAAGGCAGCCACCTATACTTTCCGAGATAATTTTTGTCAAGCCGCTATCATAATGCTGTTATGGATGAGCTTCCACAAAACAGATTTCTCTTTTATTAAATTACCTAGGGCCACCTTCTCCTCCAATTAAAAGTTGATCTGCCTTTTCAATGCTTATGTATTTTTTTTTACTCAATTTAAAACACCGCGCCACAACACTTGTATGTATATGTGTGATCTACCGCCACATGTAGTGTGTATGTAGAGACGAAAAATATGTTTTACATATATTTCACACCTTCGAAATCATCACTCATCGCGTGACTATCGGGTGACTATCGCGTGACACGTTGACGTCGGGTGGCAACGCTCTGTTATCGATATGACAATTTCGCGCGTGAACTCCATACCAACTCACGAAACAGCAACCTGCGAAATCCGTGCGAAATCATTTTTTTTATATGGACTTTTTCATTTCGCGGGTATTTCGCGGGTATCTCCATACCAAGCAGACCTAGAGATCTAAGATATGTCATAGACCTTCGTTTAGTTATGCACAAGGCGCGCACAAAGAAAGAAAATTTGAAAAAAATTTCCGCAAAGTGTGTGAAAAGACGAAAGAAAAGTTTGTGTGGGCCATATAAAATGAACAGAGGCACTCAGGCAATATTGTGGACTAAGTTTTTTTTGGCTAAGAGCAAGCGAGATACAGCATAAGTGGTGACTCACACTTATGCAAATTAGGTATGTGTCTTGGCTCTCTCAGACAGATAACAGCTGCTATGAGAGACATGTGTTACAAAGAAATAGCTATTGACAAGAGAGAGGTGGAGAGGGTGTATAAAGGAGGAAAATTACCTTTACTAAAGATGGGGAAATATCAGAATTTGAAATTTGAGATACAGATGAATGGAGGAGGGGAGGAATGGAGAGTGGTGGAAGAGTGGCGAACTATGGCAATGCAATTAACTGTAATTTTTTGCTTCGCATTATAGCAGAAACCACATAAATATAATGATGGAGAAAACTGTCCTGTGAAATTACCACCAATTTATAGAGACATCAATGCACTACATTCTAAAATTTATCGCAATAATATATTGCCCCAGGATTCGCTGAAATCGACATTCGAATGGTTTCCAGTTTTTGCGATTATCTTGAAAACAAAAATTTGTCAAAATTAATCTTTGCACCAATTGTACACAGAAAAAAATGCCGGGAAGATTTTAAGCATACCCAGGAATGATTTGATCCGAGTGTACTCATTGTTTTTTTGACGTTATTGACGAAAACAATCGTTTTAAAATTGTATAAAATATAGACAATGTCAAAAACACTCTTAAATAAAAATAAGAAAACAAAAAAAAACAAAAAAAAAAAAATATTAAAAATATATAACACTACGCTCCTACTGGGACTTGATCCTCGGCCTCCGCGCTTGTAGCGAATGTGTAGTCCATTCTACCATGGCTTGTTGTTGCTCTCAGAGCGGATAAATGCCAATAAATTTCATGAGTACATTCTTAAATACGTTTTCGCCACCCCCTTGCTTAGGTCTGGTTCCCATTTCCGTGTGTTGTTTATCTTCGGGGTCAGTAAAATTTTGTTTTTTTGGTCGGGGTCGGCGTTTCTCCATCCCCTAATTTTATTTATTTTTTTTTAGTCAACCCATTTTTAGTACCCTTTCGCTGAATTGATCCCGAACTCCAAATGGAATGATTTTTTTCTGTGTAGGGCTTTGTAGAGCTATAAGTTAAGCCTATTGTGAAAATAATTTTTTTTTTTTTAAATTTAAATGCGTACGATTGTCATGTTCGAGTCATGGAAATGCCCATATATAAAACACATATTCAATAAAGAGCAAAATAAATTTGGTAGGTCATGGTTAGCCTTTAAAAAGAGTAGTTTGAATGTCTACTATGCCTCTTTCTTCGAACAATAAAACATGTGGGCAAAGTCAATTTGCATGAACTTGATTCCTTCCATTTTTTTACTTAATTGCCTCTTCTATATTCTTGAACGGATTTCAATGAATTATGTGGCGTTGTAATTTTATACTCTGTACCAAAGGTACATAGGGTATATTAAGTTTTGTGCAAAGTGTGTAACAGGTAGAAGGAATTATTTCCACCCCCCCCAAATTTGTTATACAAGAAAGCTACCCCGTTTATGGTGAGAACAAAATGTTCATAGCATAATGTGAAATTAATGTTATTGATAATGAATAAGCGTGCTTAGTAGACTATTGTCAACAAAAATTAATGATTTCTTTCAATTCGAACGTATATTTTTTTACCCTGTAACTAAAAATGGGTAAAGGGGATCATAAAGTGGAAAAAAAGTATGTAACAGGGAGAAGGAAACATTTCCGACCCTATAAAGTAAATATATTCCTGATCAGCATCAACAGCCGAGTCGATTTAGGCATGTCCGTCTGTCCTTCCGTCTGTCCGTCTGTCTGTATGAACGCGTCGATCTCAGAGATGGTAAGAGATAGAGGTTTGACATGTATGAGACAAAAGCTTCTTTTATCTGTACGCAGATCAAGTTTGTTTCAAATTTTGACCACGCCGCCTCCCGCCCCCGCAATTTGGGAAAAACGTTATATCTCCCACATTTTTGAAGTTAGACGATTCGTACCTTCAAGAGATAGTTAGTAATTAGCAAAATGAATCGATTTGCCGAAGAAATGATAACGGATGAACGGTTCAGAAGTTATGAGCAAAAAAGCGAACCAAGCCCCCCCGCTACCACCCCACCCACCCTAAAAAAATGTTGCATACTTTTCGGATGGTCACCCTAAGGAACGCAGGAGCACTGTTAAACATGTTTTTTCATGAGTAACGGTTTTATCGAAGTCGGTTAGAGCCGACTTTAACTTACGCTCTCGTTGTCAATTGTACAGGGTATATTGAAGTCGGGCTACTCGACTGCAACGGTCTTACTTGTTCTCTGTGTAGGTGGGCACTTTTGAAAAAATTCACTACATGGTAATTCGGGAGAAGAATATATTTATGGTGTTCACTTTGTTGAGCACAAGGTAGGCTCACTCACTCTCTCTCTCTGTCTTGACAACTTGATAAATTTCAATCAGTAAGCCATGGGGCAAAGAATATTAGAGAGAAAAGTTGCTCAGTCGACACCGCTTCTATCAGAAAATTGTCAGCTGTTAGCTGTCATTTAAGCTCTCTAGATACTTTTTGGTCAGCTGTTTGCACTCTCTTGGATACTTTTGGGTTATGGTCGTCTCCCCTCTAACCACAGCGATTTCCTACTGCCACTTTGAAGAATCTTTTGAGGCACTATCGTTTAGCACCAACAAAATTGAGGCAGCGCAAACGTACTCTCTAATTCTAATTGCTCCATGAGTAAGCAACCGTTGTAAGCAAAGCATCTCTGCGGACGAATTTTTTGTGTTTGTAGGCTTCTCGATTGAAATATACGGGTGTGTCACAGAAATCTCTAGAGGACTTCGTATAAATGTTAGCATTTCATGCTTTTGAATTTATATGTTAAACTAAAAATGTCCGCCTACTTTAATGACGAAGATGCGTACGGTTTTCGTTTTACATAATCTTGTAGGCGGTCTTATTCTTGGCACTTCGCAAATATAATAGTAAGTTTATTCGGGGCAATAGTTTATACGAGAATCTCTTAATTTCTTGGACACCCCCTGATTATACTCTCTCGCTCTCGCTATCTTTGACACAAACGTACGGAGTTCTGAGAGAGCGAGTGGGCCTACCTTGTTTAGTATGCCTTGGTTGAGCACATAGGCACTTGGGCAGTTTTGCCTGACTAGTATTGTGAGCAGCCCTCTGTGTTGACATTCCGCCTGATATGTTTTCGAGATTTGGTGAGAAAAAAATTATACTATAAAAAAAGCCAACTAAAAGCATTACAGATATTCTTCTAACCTGGAAAGCAAGCGAATTATTTCAATTATTTTAAACAAAATATGTGCACACTGTTTGGGCACAAGGGCCTGACTTTTCGTAGCCAGCAGAACAATTTGTTTGTAAATTGTTGTTGAAAATGCTTACAATTTTCCCCAAGTGCCTAAGTGCTCAACAAAGTGAACACCCTAATTATAATATGTTCAGCATAGTTTTTAATTCTGAAATTTCCTCATAACGTAAAAATTTGGTTAACTGGATAGAATTTAATATGTGTACAGGCCACTGCACTTTACACGCCTGACTTAATCCTCTCTTGAAACTTGATTTATTAAAATCTGTTGTAAAATCGAAATAGTTTAAACATAAAATGAAGCCAATTATATTAAAAAAAATTTGCTTCTTCACAAATAGATTTAATTGAAACAAAGTGTTCAAAGAGCAGTTGGGCTAGTCAAAAACAAGAAAGCAGACTTACTTCAATTGTACAAAAGTTCGCAAAAATTAATTTTTCAGAAAGATATGTGTCACATTCAGAGGTCCGGAATATCTCACTCAAAATCAAAGTGTTGTAAAATAACCCTTTTATTTTTAGACACTTTGAAATGTGTCTCAAACAGATAGAGAGATTTGTTTTTAGTATAAGTGTTTCGCTCAGTGAAAGTGACTTATTTTTTCGAGTGTAAGTGTTTATCTCAGTGAGAAACACAAATTCTCATTTTTTTCTGTTATGTGTTTTTCAATAACACTTATTATTGTGAGAAAAATATAAGTGTCTTTTTAGTCAAAGTCTTTGGATCGGACATTTTCAACACTAAATTTCATTTAAAGCGATAAGGGCATAAAATTAAAACCGAAAACTTTAATTCTGAAAAGTATTTTCTTGCCGCGGTTATAGCTTAGTGCTCTCCAGAGTCGTTGCAAGAAATTTGTAAAGGAAGTTTGGCCTTGTGGGTGGAAACGGCTGGAAGATCATATAAGAATCAATGTGAAATCAACCAGTTCACACACTCAGAAAAAATTCGTTCTAAATCTACCAAAATCAAGCCCATTCGTTGACAAAAGTAGAGTAATCCCGCTTTTTCTTGAACCGTGAACAGCGGGTGTCATATTATGAACATTTTGGGCTAACTTTATGAACGGCTTGGGCATGATTTAAGAACATTTTGTGCTCGCAAATAAACGCTGAAAAAAATGTTTTAAATGAATTTCTTTTGTTTCAAAAGTAAATTTATTTAACATTTTATATTAAATTAGTTCTCTCTCTGACTTCTCTTTTTTTATTTTATTGACTTTGTCTTCTTCTCTCTAGGGATCGAACTCATAACTTTGCACTGCTAAGTGCAAGAGTCGGCTTCGCTACCACCACGGCTACCGACCTCGCTCGAGACATTGCGGCGAACTGCATTATTAAGGCAAAGCCAAAGCTCACCAAATTGACTGAAAGCTTTTTATTAAAGGCTTTGCCTTGAATGTTTTACTTGAGTGGAAAAACCAAGAGCTCGAGTCAGCGAGTACCCGAAGATTTTTTTGTGTTTTTGCTTATTTTGCTTTTTTCTTTTTGTTTTTAAATATTAATAATTATTCTAGAATGTAAAACATTTCTCAATGCGCCATTTTCGCGTTTCTGTTGTGATTTGTGCCAGTTTTAGTAAGAAAGCTTTTTAGTGGTGCTTTTTCGTGAACGTAGGGTTTGTCTTGTGAACGATAATTCACGAACGAGATCGTTCAAATAGGAGCACACTTGTGCTGGGTTTTGAACGGTCGTTTTTTTCTTAGTGCAGCTACAGGATCTTCATGGTAACACAAGTGGCTAAGAAACTGCTTTTTAAAACCTCAAATGACCACACTCAATCAACAATGCGTTTAACAGTAATACAAAAATGCCGCTCACACCCCGAAGAAATGCGAGTTCACACAGAAATAACTACATAGCCGTGATAGTGACAATACTCAACCATGGATGACCAATGGTAAAGAATATAGTCAAAATGATAAAGATTTTTTCAAACTACTTTCTGCGTATGACTTATCGCTGAAAAATACCAAAGAGGACCAAAAATTGTAATAATGCCAAATAAACTCTACTCTCAACCAAGGGGCCGTCTGTGGCCCAGTGGTTAGTGTGTAGTGTAATAAGTTTTTTCTTTCTTCAGAAACTAGCTTTTACACATACGGTCACCTTCATCCAGCTATTGGCGCCAGCTGTGAAGTAACTAGCCATGAAAAAGCAATTTCTCATACTTTGCCGTTCGGATCGGCGTTAAACTGTAGGTCCCTTTCTCTTGTGCGAAAAATTTAAAGCACACACGCCAAGAGATTGAGAGAAGCTTGGCTTGGCCCCGTTGAGGAGCTGTATAGCCAGTTTTACCTTACCAACCAAGGGGAAATCATGCAAGGATCAATGCATAAGCTCAATTCCATGATAAGAGACCTCCATGGACCATGGGAATAAAACCACATAACACTTAAAAATGCTTTTCAAGACCACAAATGACATCAACATCACCCAAAAAATATGATTACGACAATACTAAACCTTGATATATACCATGGATGACCATGTTTCCACTGATCTAAGAGCTATTTTCATTAATTTCATTAAGGCATACTGAAGCTAAGAAAATTGTCTCGCTTTGAGCAGCGCCGCCCCCCGCGCATACGTCGCAACAAGTGTAATTGCCTTACATTATAGTAAGTTGAAACAACAAAATTCATGCTTATTGAGTCAATATTGAGCCCGGGGGCCGCGCGCCGCAGGTACTGTGCGCGATCGAGACCCGCTTGGTGCTCAAGTAGTTGTTTGCAAATTAAAACATATGCAGTGTGTGTCTCGTTTGCCGACTCGATTTTATCTGATAAGGTTGGTTTGTTACTGTTTTTGTTGTTCGACAGCTTCCAAACTTAAATTTTGTGACCACCATAAAAATTTTTCCTCACGTCTCAAAGAATATTTTATTGTAACTGTTATCAAAACACTTTGAACATATAATTATACTCTGTACCGAAGGTACATAGAGTATAATAAGTTTGTGAGAAAGTATGAAACAGAGGAAGGAATCACTTCCGACCCATAAAGTATATATATTCTTGATCAGCATCAGCAGCCGAGTCGATATAGCCATGTCCCCGTTTGCCCTTCCGGTGTCCGTCCGTATGAACAAACAGATCTCAGAGATGGTAAGAGATAGAGGTTTGACATGTATGGGACAAATGCTTCTTATACTTGCAGGCAATCAAGTTTATTTCCAATTTTGCCACGCCCCCTCCCGCCCCTGTAATTTAGAAAAAAACGTCATATCTCCCACAGTTTTGTAGATAGATGATTTGTACCTTCTAGTAGTTAGTCATTAGCAATATGCATCAATTTGCCGAAGAAATGATAAAGATCGGATGAGCGGTTCTCAAGTTATGAGCAAATAAGTGAATCACCCCCCTCCCACCCATGCACAACCAACGTACAATCTTAGATAAAGAGAGAGAGAGAGAAAGAAAGAGAGAGAGAGAAAGAGAGAGAGAGAGAGAGAGAGAGAGAGGGGAGAGAAAGAAACTCAGAGATGAGCGCAGCAGCAGCTCTGCATTTATCTCTTACTCTAGGTACAGAGCAAAGTGAATTTACTATAAGGTGACTATAGTAGTAAATTCACCTTGCCCTGAAAACGAGTTGAAAATTATTAAGACCCCTCATGCAGCAGCAGCTCTGCATTTATCTCTTACTCTGAAGTACAGAGCAAGGTGAATTTACTATAAGGTATTTCTTTTTCTATTTATTTTATTCTATATTTCTTTTCTCCCTCTCTAAAACATATGACAGTTGCTCTGAGAGGCAAATGCTAGGCACACTTTGTTTGTTATTGTTTGAGCTAACAGACAGCTGAAAGATTTTCTCCAACCCATCAGCCATCAATTGGCGCAAACAAAATACAACCGCGATAGAGCAAGACAGGGCGAGAATCGAACCTTAGCGCCACAGCAGCGCGGCTGGCAGCGAAGAGGCACCGAGCAAACCTGTTATCTAGATTTCTCTCATCTGTGTTTTATACTGTCAAATTAATAAATAAAATTCAAAAGGCCCCTCGACAGAGAGCACCTGTGGTTTTTTGAGTAAGTCCCATTCGTGACCGACTTTCTTACTTTGTTTTTAAGTGTTATTAAGAAACGGATAAATTTTTCTCTCAACATTTTTCGGTTAAGGCCTGATTCAGATGACATAAAACAATTTTTATGTCGAAGTTCATATGAATAGAAACACTTCTTAACTGATTTAAAATCTGAATGCTATGCCCAGCAGTCTTATTTGAATGAAGTATAGTACCGAAATAAAATTTTATGTCATCTGAAATGGGCCTTTTACAGAAAACACAAATAAAACAAAAATAAAAATTAAACTCAATGAGGAAACCGAAATTGCTTATGATTTTTGTGTTTCTCTCAGTGAGAAACACTTTGAAAATTTGTGTTGGAGTTATTCCGGACCTCTGGTCACATTTAAAAAATTTATATCAATTTTAGACTGATTTCAATTATTTTGCGAGTGTAGTAGATAAACAAAGATTTATGAATAAGATTTTCTTTACTTTTTGGGCTCTCTTTGCCATTTAACTTTGTAAAGATCCTGTTCATGTGGTACCGTGTCTCCATATGAGGTCTTTGTCTCTCTTTTTACATTGGCACTCGATCCCATTTATTTTCCATTTTCATTGCTCAGTTGTCGTCTGTCAAGGCCCAGCGCCAGTTGCTGCTCCCAACTTTCCGCACCCCCGTCCCATCACGCACCAGCATACTTGCATACCGCATTCACATGCACATCCTCCACTCTGCACGTACTGCAGTGTGACATGTGCTTCCTCTGTTGTATTTTTGTCCGCTCCTCTGGCTCCCCACAATATTTTTTGTTGTTTTTTTTTTTTGCTCTTATTTTCCACATGTGAAATTGAACTTTGAATCTTGGCGCAACGTGGCAGCGCCAGAGCCACGAAATGCAACGAAATTCTCATTTGCTTCCACTGCACTTGACTTGTGGCGCTTGCTCACAACTTCATCTCGCGCGTCCCGCCTCCTGACCACCAACCGCCGCCGTCGCTTATGACGCTGTTTTGACACTCGGTACGCGCGCGCGTGTTTATAAATAAATGTATATGGAAATGATGTACAATGCGTACGTACGAGTGCATGTATAGAAATATATTTGTGAAATTTTTCCACCATGGCCGGGGAGCACATGTGTCGCTGCGCACCCTTCTGTTCTTTTCCTTTGAAGTTCATCAAAATTAACGGAGAAAAAAATCAATTTACAGCACAAATGATGCGACCTTTTTACGACTGTTGTACACATTTCCATTGCAATTCAAAGCAAACCCTCGTTTAGCAAATATGTTTTGTTTCAGACGCATTTTGATTGCCCATTGAAACACCGAGCACAGCTAGAGATTTGCATACCCTCCCCCCAAAACCAACCCAATCCCCTCCTAATGCCAAACACTTCAACTTCTGCTGGCTGCAAGTAGTTTTTTTGTATGTAGTTGGAGTTGTACCGTCAGCGGAACATAAAAATAGCGACGATTATGATGAAAATATTCATGCGACAAGCGGAAACCATCGCCAAGTGCCATGCCAATGTCCCTGGAGTCGCAGCGGGAGCCATGGTGTGAGTTGTTTATGTGCCAACGTTACGCAGCACATTTGAGTTCCACTTAAAGCGTCATCAGTGTGCTGGGCAAATGTTTGGCAAGAGGGCTAACAAGAACTCAAACAAACGGCATTCCGAGCACACATAATTAAATTTAATGCCCAGCCAGTAGGCCAAAGCCCAAGCCGTGGAGATGTCTAAATCCAGGCATCGAAATTCAATTTACTACAAAATCCCACGCATCGGCAGCGAAATAGAAAACTCCGGCAAATGTGTCTCGTTTTGGGCCAAATCCTGTCATAAATTTCTGGCCCAGCCGGCAACAAAAGACAGACAGCCAGACGGGGACCCGGCACGAAAATATGCTGATGTCGATGTCGAGTTATGATTTGTTTTTGAGGAGCCGTCGGGGGAAATGAGATTTGCTAGATGCCTGGCCCCAAGGTTGGCAACTATCGACGTACAAAACGTAAACTACTACTGCAGCAGCAACAACTCCCGGTTGAGATGGTCGTAAAAAGCACCGGGCACCCAAGCGAATACCCAACACATGCTCGACCTCGCAAATTATAAAGTTGTTTGGGCCAAAAACTGCTGACTTGGACGGAGTCATGGCTTGCAAGTTTTTTTTTGAAAAATGTTCCAAGACAACAACAAACAACAGCAACAGACCAGAACTCTGCACGTTTTATCTAACGCACATTGATAAGGATTTTGGCAGTCGCCACATGATTTGCAAGTTTGCACAAAATGCTTGCCAAAGCAGGCCATTTCGGGCAAACGTGAGCGAATACGTAAGTGGATCGAACCCACTGGCCCCCATTTTGATTTGCATTCCAATGATCAAACTACTTCGAGCAGAACTGACCACATCTGGCAATTTATTTGTCGGGAACGAAGCACATGTGGCATTTGGAAAGGTGCGAAACTAAAGGCCAAATGTGCAGCAACTCACATGAGCCAAAGGAATGGAGCGGAAATTTGCTGATATGAGTTGAACATGAAATTATTTCATATGAACTTTGGTTTCACAGAATTCCACTATTTCTATTTGGGTTGGCTTCAATTTGTTTGCTCTTGGTCGGAGGCTAAAAACTTCAAAGTGCAAGGAAAAGAAATCCCAATTGCAGTTAAGGTTATTAAGCTAACATCTTACTCTTTCAGAAATTATATTCAAGACTTTAAACCGATCTTAAGCCGATCTCCGGAGAACTGGTTTAGTTCGGGTTTTAGACTCCATCGAACCGGACTCAGAATCGAACTTTTTCTATGGTTAATTTACCGACTGATTGGAAAAAGGTTCGGTTCGCAGAATAACTTTAGCCGAAGTCAGAGCATAATCCAAACCCTATACACATTTTCATGTTAAAGTGAAACTATTTAATATCACTATGAACCTGTTGCATTAGGTTTACTAAGAACATTATATATTGTAGAAATGTGAAATGATCAAAGTAATATGCAAAATACCCTAGTGATATGATTTAAGATCAACGTATACATCAAAATTCTGTAAGCAAAATGAGACTCATAGAGTTTCGAGAATCTGATGAGACAGTTATAGTTTATCTTAGAAAAACGCAAAAACAATGCCCATTGCTCTGCCGCAACAAGCGCGAAAACGTGTACCGGTCGTCTATTCTTCGGGAACATTTCGAAGTTGACTTCGGGTCAGCGGCGAGTTTCTTGATTCTTCTTCTGCATTTTACAGGGTTGCCCATATTCGACGGACCCATCTGGCAACGCCATAACTTTTGACAGAGATGTCAGATCGCTTAATGACATACCGCGTTTGAAGCGTCAGTCCAAGCAGATTTTTACCATGGAACAATACACGCCACGCGAGCGCTCTGAAATAGTTGAAATTTACATTCAACAGAACAAGTCAATTGTGAAAACTCAACGTGCTTTTAAAAAATTAAAAATTAAGCCCATTTCACATTGAATGGGACCGTAAATAAGCAAAATTGCCGTATTTACGCCACTGAAAATCCTCAGGAGATTCAAGAAGTGCCTCTTCATGACGAAAAAGTCACAGTTTGGTGCGGCGTTAGTGCGAAAACGGTCATTGGGCCGTTTTTCTTCCAAAATGAAAATGGCCATGCTGTTACCATCAACCAGGAGCGTTATCGCGACATGATGATAATTTTGTGATGCCAATTATTCGTCGAAAGCGTATGAGGCAGTTCTGGTTTCAACAAGACGGCGCTCCACCGCACACAAGTCGCATAACAATCGATTTTCTGAAGAAATTGTTTCCGGGCCGTTTGATGTCGAAAAGTGGTGATTTGGACTGGCCACCGCGTTCGCCCGATTTGACGCCGCCTGACTTCTTCTTGTGGGGATATTTGAAGTCAAAGGTTTACGTTAACAAGCCAAGGACCGTAGAAGAGCTCAAGGACAACATTCGTGAAGAAATAGCCGCTATTCCGGCCGAAATGTTGGCGAAATCGATGGAAAATGCTGCAAAAAGGGCACAATACGCCATCAACGCCAGAGGCGGCCATTTGAAAGATATCATATTCAAAAATTGATGTAAACAAATCTACTTGGAACAAATTAAATGATTAAGATTGCCAACCGCCAAATTTTTATTTTTTTCTTTGATTTTTTTAAAAAAAACATGGGTCCGTCGAATATGGGCAACCCTGTAAAAACCAAAAGACAGCAAACAACCGAAATCATTTAGGGCCTTACTCACGTTCCACAACTCTTAGAAATCTGAGTGTTTCAACAAAACATAACAAACAAATAGCCCACAAACCCACAAACACAATGAGGAACTTTTACAACAAGACGAAATCCAAAATAGATAAAGACGACAAAAGCAATGTGAGTACCTTGCAATGAAGATTTGGAGCACAAGTGCAACAAACTATACATTGGAACAATAAAGTCTAAACTCTAAACAAGGATTTCACAACATAAATCTGATTACAAGCTTCGACACCGAACGACAATACAAAAACCGGCACCAGCGACACACTGTATGGAGAGCGGACATTCAACGAATTTTGAAGGAACAACAATCTTGCAACAGGAGAGTAACTATAGGAAACGGTTTACTCTTGAAATGTTATACATCAGTTCCACAACAACAGAGAAGAGATTGAATTATAAGACTGATACTGACAACTGCGCTTACCTATACAGACATTTACTCACTAAGCAATAGTTTAGTATTGAACTCCACGTCAAGCGGAACAGGCGAGTCATAAATTTGTATGTAAAATAATGTTTTTCAATGTATTCTGATATTTTTTTTTTCCGAGTGTCCCTGAAGTTAAGATGCCTCCGAAGCCCATGTTTATTATATACTTAAAAAACCATTGTGTTTTTTATTCACGACCTAGAGCCGGCTAAAATCAACTTTTTGTAAATTAAAAAAATAACTTTAATACGTTTAAAATGTAAATACCAAATTGTTGATCTTAAAAACTATCACTTTGACATTTTTTAATGTAAAAATGATATTATCTGCTTTATTTTTTAGACGAAGGCCGAATTGATACTACAAAATAGAGGCAAGCTAACATCGGGTCGACGGAAGTTTATGTACCCTTGGAGCACAATATATGCCTGCCAGTTTTTTATACGATATATTTATCCGATTTTGATCAAACTCTCCAAAATTGTGTTGAAACAGATAATAATCATATCTCGAACGTATAAAGACGCTCCCATTGAAAACAAAAAAGTTTTTCTCACTAAAACTATTTTTTCGACCGATCGTTCCTATGGCAGCTGTATGCTATGGTCTTCCGATTTGGATCAAACTTGACAGAATTGTGTGTTAGCATATAATATTGATCAGCAACAAGTTTTAGAGCGACAGCATTAAAAACAAAATAGTTTTTCTTACTAAGATTTTTTTTAAAACCTATCTTTTGTATGGCAGCTATACTATATAGATGTCAGATTTTAATAAATCTTGGTGGAGTTATGTGAAAGCATCAAAAACCTATTAATACGAGGTTTGGGAGCGATAGCATTGAAAATTAAAAAAGTTTTTCTTACTAAAACTACTTTTTCAACCTATCCTTCCTATGGCAGCTATATGCTATAGTCGTCCGATCCGGCCGGTTACGAAAAATGTGCAGCGTATTTGTACCAAAAGACTAGTGCAAAGTTTGACGGACGGAGGAGATAGCATAGAAACAGACAGACGGACAGACGCACATGGCTATATCAACTCGGCTCGTAACGCTGATCCAGAAAAATATATTCTTTATGCGGTCGCAGATGCTTCCTTCTATGCCTTACAAGGGTATAAAAATATCAGATTGATACTTAATATCGTGATCTTTGTTTTCTGTGTACAAATTCGGCATATTCGGGGTTCTTCGGAAACCTCTTCACCCCAAACCCATTTTTTTTTTTTTTTTTAATGTTTTTTTTTTTTTTTTTTAATTCTTTTAATTTTTTTTTATTTTTTTTTTTTTTTGTTTTTTTTCTCTTTTCTCACTAGCGCCTTTTTGTCGAAGTTGCGTTCTCGACAGCTAGCGGATTAAGGTATGGAAACTAATACCTTATGTTTGGCGCCAACAAATTTTTAAATTTTGCATTATATTGGTGGAGAATGCGACTTCAAATTGAATTTTTATTTAAAAATGCATCATAAAACATATAACACAATCAAAAAATTTCAGTTAATCACTAAATTAACCCAAACCAAAAAGGGACATTTTTGGCGAGAGATTTAGCCCTGTTTTTAGAAATGGAACATCAATAGGAACATCTGCTGTTCCAACTAGATTTTCTAATTAGAAAATGAAATCTCTAAATGTTCTGTGGCACCAACGAATTTTTTGAGAGATTTACAAACCAACCGTCGGCCAAATCTCTAGAGATTTCTGTGGCATCCCCGATTATGACAGAGAGATTTAAATGAAGCTTAAGTCAAGTAGTTACAGGTCAAAACAAATAGTTATATTTTTGTCTACAGACAAGTAAAGCTTCGTAAGCTCCTAGCATCCTTTCCAACCAAAATATGTCTTAACAATCTACGAATCCCTGGACCATGTTTATAACCAAAAACATTAGGTTGGATAAGTAAAGGAACCGATTCGAGAACCGTATCTTATTAATTAAAATCAACACAAAAAGAAGAAGACTAACTTCGGCTCGGCCGAAGATTGTATACCCTTGCTGCTCGTATTATTTATATAAAAAAAGTCTTAAATGGTTTTCATTCAAAAATTTAATTTTTTGCTTTGACTAATGTTAACCGAGTGATTCCCAAACTAAAATAAATGGCGCCACTACTTTGGCCAGTTGGCTGACCAGTTTGTTATATCAACCGACGGAGGAGAAACCGCAGAAACCGACGGACGGACAGACTGACATGGTACTGATCAAGAAAATACATATTTTGGGTGGATGCGTTTCAAACACAAACAAAAAAGCAGAACGATACGGTCTTAAAAATCGCTCTTGATTTTATCCTGTTCCGGTCTAGCATTTTGTTAGACCGATTTGCTCTTGAAAATTGTAATACGAATCGTGCTGAACATAACCAAAGCATTCTTGAAATGAAGAATTTAGGGATATTTAACAAGGCTCTTGAATCAAGAAATTCCGTACTTAAATCAAGAATTTTCTGGGTTATTGAAGTTTGGAGACTGAAAATTCTTGATTTTAGAATGAAAATTCTATAATTTTCTCTCAGTGTACCTTCTGCCAGGAATTACAAATTGGTCTCAGCCAGAGAACCATAAAAAGTTCGATTTTGTGACATACAGGTCTGATGCTAAATCGGAAGTTTTAGTATGCTCAAAAAAATCCTCCACCCTTGACTATCTTGAAAATAAATCGTTGCTTGACTATCAGAAATTTTTGGCCATTCCAATCTTTGGAAAACGGAAACGAAAACAGGTCTAAAACTCTTATCAATTTTAAGATACTCCTGGAGTTGTACATGTGTACCATCATGGTGATTCGACGGCCTTAAGAGACCAAAAAATATTTGATACTCTGATTCAGCGGTGGGCAGCAGAAATAACGGATAGTTTAGCACAACATTCTTATTTTTGTCATTTGCTTTCGATCAACGCGATGGAGAGTGTGTTTTTTGTAATATCAATTGCGTCATGGAATTAGAAAAATAACGGGCCAGGTTGCGCGGGTAAGATGGGCTTGGAGGCTGCCCACCGCTGCTCTGATTGCCTGAACCCACATCAAAGAACAAAAAATTTCCGTTTCGTTTTCCCAAACTCATTTCTACTTTTACTCACTGTTTTTCTGAAAGTCCTGGGATTCCTCGTCGGCCAGCACTCCATGCAGTGGCAGTTGCTGGCAAATCAGGAGTGTCAACATCACACCGACAATTGGAATCGCTTTTCCGTTTCGTACCATCGACCCTGACGTGCACCTCGTTCGCGATTTTCGATGTGCATTGTGTTCCATTTGTTGTTTCTGGCCAAAGGTGGCGATTGTTGTCGATGGCATTGTTGTTGTTGTTGCTAATGTGGTTGCTGCTGCTGCTGCGGTTGTCATTTGCCTTGTGCCGAACGTAAAAACGTTTCGTCATTTATGTAGAAAACTTCAATTTGACCAAATTGTCAAAGAATCAGAAAAGCTAAGGTGGATGGCGAAACTGCAGTCGATGGCGGGCGATAACGGGGCGTTAATAAACACACCGCTTGCTGGTTGCCTTTGTTATTTGGTTATTGCCGCAGGACTATTTCCGCTTCCGCAGTTGGCTTTAATGAAGCGCCAATGTGCGCTTTGACTGTGAGTTGGGCCATAAAAAGGCCATTTCGACTGGCTCGGTTCGTTTCGTCTTTCAAATCGAACGCATATCCTTGTGGCTCTACACCAGCGCTTAATGTCCTTTTACATGTTTATTTGCACTTTTATTGCCTTTCTGTTTTTATTTTAGCTGGCAGATTCGAAGCTGTAAATAGAAGAGCAGAAGTGGGGGCAAAGCATGAGTGAAATGTAACTTGTTTGTGGAATGTCTAGGGCTTGTTTTGGCCAGCCCATGGCGAAATATGAAAAGTGCTAATAAAATCTGGCATATATATGTATGTATATCGCCGGGCCGGGCGCATCAGGCAAATTGAGCTCGTAAAGTGGTGCCAAAAAGGGTAAGTCGGCGAGTCCCGCTCGAGTTCCTTGCACTCCCCGAAATTGTTTGTTTTATGTGCCCTTCGCATCGATGAAGTGTGATTAATGGCGCGTTTCAATGTGAGTCTTGTAATTAAGGCGGTAGATTTATGTCCCAGTCACAGCTGAGCCCTGACCCCGACCACGACCCCGACACTGATCCACCCCCAGGCCATAAAAGTGAGTCCTCAGTGAGTGCTGCTGCTTTATCGGCTAACCAAATGTTGCAGCTCCTTTTAATTGCGTGTTTGGGTGCCGACGACCCACACGAGTGCCGACAATTAAACAACGCATCAAAATTGATAAACTCAGCCGAACCCAGAACCCAGCGAGGCATTGCAACCGTGGCCCCTTGGGTCACGGCTAGTTTGACGTAATGGAGTGAACACGAGCGACAACACTGCAGGAGCCAACCTCGTAATTATGCAACATTTTGTATTGACAGCCAGGCGGTAATTTGGTTTAGATTCTTTACTCAACACACACACGCATCTCTGCCTCTTGGATGTGTGTATAATAAATAAATAAATGAAATACAAGCAACTCAACGCACAAAAGTTCATAAATTTTTATGAACTTTCAACTGCGATGTTTGATGCTTTTTGATTAAAAGATAATAATTTGAAATGTGTGCCTCGTGTTTTGCCGTCACGGCTGAGAGGCCTTGGGTGCACTCGGAAAATTTTAGCCAAACACTGCTCAAATATGAATACTTTTAAAATACCTAAACAACACTAACCAAAGAGCTCAAAATTTACATTTTCGACAATTTCCACAAAATGTTTTCAATTAGATTTATTTGGCTGCGTCCACTAGAACTTTTTGTGTATTTTGGGAAAGAAATACACTAGATTTAGAAAAAGCTATTCAAACTTTACCATTCAGATTCATAGTAGAACTGCGGAGCCCTAAGCCAATAGACTGAGAGAAAAACTAGTGGAATATGTAATTGATCAATGACCAAGTTGTTCTTCTCTTAAATTCGTTTGAATTGGCGCCATATCGGAAGGTTGTAAACAAACAAAATGGTAACCAAAAGCCTGAGTATATATTAAAAACGTGTACAAAGTGATCAGAATTTGCGGGTCTAATTCTTAAATTCACAAAATGACCAGCGCACATATGAGAAAACAAAAGATCTGGCTACACCAATGCAGGCGCTAATTTATTGGACGATCCAAAATATCTTAGTTCACAGCAGAATTACATCATTTCACTTTCAGACGGTAAGTTCTCAACTATTTTTTTGCAACCATGGGCCACTGCCTTAAATTTTTGGTTAAGTTTGAACAGGAATACCACAACAACTGCAAAAACAACTAATATGAGCGTTGCAGTCGAGTGGCCCGACTTTGAAACACCCTTTACAATTGAGACACACATAAACAAACACACACACACATACACACACGCACAAGCGGCATACTATTGCTAGAACAAACGAGAGCGTAAGTTAAAGTCGGCTCTAACCGACTTCGATATACATCCGTTACTCATGAAAAAAACATGTTTACAGCGTTGCCGCGTTTCTAGTTTCTCCTCTGTCTTAGTGTGACTATCTCAAAAAGTATGCAACATTTTTTTAGGGTGGTAGCGGGGGAGGGCTTGGTTCACTATTTTTGCTCATAACTTGAAACCCGTTCATCCGATCTTTATCATTTCTTCGGCAAATCGATTCATTTTGCTAATTACTAACTATCTCTAGAAGGTACGAATCGTCTATCTACAAAACTGTAGGAGATATAACGTTTTTTCCGCGGGGGCGGGAGGGGGCGTGGCCAAAATTTGAAAACAAACTTGATCTGCGTGCAGATAAAAGAAGCATTTGTCCCATACATGTCAAACCTCTATCTCTTACCATCTCTGAGATCTGTGTGTTCATACAGCGACGGACGGACGGACGGCGACGACGGACGGACAGACGGACATGGCTAAATCGACTCGGCTGTTGAAGCTGATCAAGATACTTTATAGGGTCGGAAATGATTCCTTTTCCCTGTTACAAACATTTGCACAAACTTATGTATACCCTTTTACCTACGAGTAACGGGTATAAAAATAAAAGTTTTTGTTAGATTGTGCTGGTCAAACCCGACTATGATGCATACTTATGTTACCTAGAGTAGGAGCTTTATGCAGTGCTGCTGACTGCGCTAATCTATGAGTTTGTCTATCGATCGCCCTCATCTCCGCAAGTACACAAAGATTTAGTGAAGGCTATATGCAAGGATGGGAATGGGGATATCGCGGGGGTGATTCCCTTATCTGCTCATAACCCATTGCGACTTCGCTAATCCGATCTTTACCATTTCTGCGGCAAATCGACTACATTTTGCTAATGACTAACTATTTGTCTGGACATAGGAAAAAATCTATCCACGAAAATGTGGAAGTTATGACGTTTTTTCGAAATACAACAAACATTAAATGGCTAACAAAGTTTGAAGGAAAATTCAAGGGGAATTCCAGGAACAGTTGGTGCTAGTGACGACGGTCATAAATATTTAGTAGTCAGTTCTTAATTACATTAAGCTGTTTGTTGTCAAAAATACAAACCTTCCGCCTACAAAAATATATCGATAACTGTGTTGCCCAAAAATTCTTTTAAATTCATTCACCAGCAGTCTAACACTTTTTTTTTTTTGATTGATGAATTTTGCTGGTGAACACGCCCATAGTTTTTGTGTGCTCCTAACATGTAAGTAAAACATAATTTGCGGTAAAGTTTACTTTTTTGCTTTTATTTGAAGAAAAATGCAGATGAAGGCCGTCAAATGCTGTGGGAAGCTTTCGGAGAAAATGCTAAAAGCGCTAAAATACATGCGGGATGGCCGGTCATAAGCTAAAATTGTGGTGTATGGATCTACCGCGGTAAAACTATAATAAGAGAATAAGAGCAAAGGCACGAAAAGGTAATTTTGCAAATTGACAACGCTCGGCCTCATGTTGCACAGCCGGTCAAAATATAACTTAAATGGGCAGTGCTATGGTGGGTATACAGAAAAAATTGTTGTTGCTTGAATCTACCTAGACATTGCCTCTTTGGACTGTTATTTATTTTTATCTATGACACATGCCCTTGAAGATCGGAAGAAGAATTTCAAGACTGGTTCGATTCGTGGATTGCATCAAATGACGACCAGTCCGAAAATTGCCAGAAAGCTGAGAAAGAGTATTTGCAGCAACTTTTGTAACTAATTTTTCACAATAAAGCGACAAACTTGCAAAAAAAAATTCTTTAATGGCCGTTTTCTCCTGTTGCTGTTTTTGCAAATCTAGGTGGATTAGCTGCATTTGATTTGTTCATGTTCACGGTAAGCCATCTAGATGGATTTCGTTGCCATCTACTTTATCCTCATTGATTTGAAAACCATTTACATGCTTAACCAAATAATGTATTTTTATGAAAGCGCTGCATATGGTCACTCTAAAAATATTTACAAATTCAATAGAGAACTGCTGTTAAAAACAGTCTTAACCTCTGGACTTCGGATCCTAATGTAGACCCAAAATGGAAAATATTGAAAATAAAAATTTATATGCTAAAGACACTTGGCGATTGCATACTAAGTAACCTATTAGATGTGCCTTTGATTGCAAGCCAAAGACAGATGCAAATAATTAGGCCAAATTCTTGCTTAAAATAGCCAAATGATTAAAGATTTTATAGAATTTAATACTAAAACTGTATTGTTAAACTAATAATCTGATCAAATATGGCCTGAAAGTTCCGCAATATGGCCTATGTGGCCAAATTTTCATCAAATTTTTTCCAAATTAATTGCCTATGTGAACTTAGCTTTTGACCTATTGCTTAATCTCCCATCATAGCATCAAGTCGTTCCAAAAGAACAACCTTCTTCTCCTCTGTGAAATGCAGGCATTATTTTCTAAAATTGGCGCGCAATAACTAAAACAATAATCCGGCGAGTGGCAAGGCGCTGCCAACTCACTATTAGTGCCTAATGAGAAAACGGCCCTTATAAAGAAAACCTATTTAATAAAGATCAATTGGTTTATAGTTTACAAAAATCTACTACACACATGTGTAGAAAACGCCAGGCACGAAGTGGTTGCTGAAACCAAACAGAAATAGTTTCATTTATAATCGTAGAACTTTTTTAGGCAGGCTCTAGGTCATTAAGTTATGGATATTGTCCACAATTTTTCTAAAACAAGACACGCACAACACTACAAAGGAGGCTGATTGACAGTATAACGCTATTTCATGAATACCAATTCAATCATCAGCTGTCTGCGCCTGTCCTTAGTGTGTTGGCAGAGGTTACCTCATGACAGAATTGCTATGAATGCTTGGGAATCCCAAAGGCAAGCTCATAGAAAAAACCGACATCAGCAGCAAATGCCAAAACACTTAGGCTTTGAGCGTTATGTGGATCCCGACGATTATAGCAACAAAAACCCCAGATTGAATGCAATTCTGCCCTCAAACTATTGGTCATTGTTTTAAAAATGGTGAAGAAATCTCTCTGCCTAGCAAAGTAAGGCCAAATTGGGCGCACACTCACATTCAAAGGGTACTGGTAGTTAGCGTTGTTCTCTGGGAGCAGGTTTTCGCTATCAGATCTATTAGGAACTCCCAGTAAATTATGGCAGCTCTGGCAGGGACAGGTGGCTATTGGCTTCAGTACAAACGGGCAAAGACCGCTGATGATTTATTAGAGAGACCAATAAAACAGTTGTACGCTCAACTAGCCTCCTTTGAGGTGTATTGTGTTCCTCTTTTTTGAAGTTAAGGTCAAGCATAAGGAGACCTCTAGTCGGTCTTTATAAGAAAGCTGAGTCTTTTTGATTAATTGAGAGTATATTGAGCATATGAGCTAGCACCACTATTGAGAGATCTACTTCGGTCACACGATCTTTATTAAGACTGTTCTTGTTTGACAGATGATTGTTGTAATGAGATGTAAGAGAGATTAACACGTTAAGTAAGCTTTTGCAAGCGAGCTCAATAAGTTGTCATACCCTTCAATGCCTCTTTAATTGAGAATTATGAAACTCGACTTGAATTTTTTTTGAGTGTACTCCCTTTTGCCAGACCATCTTTTCATTACAGCATTCAAATTTGTGCTCTCCTCATAGACACATGCATTCTCCTTTTTGTTGACTGCTTGTTACCTGCACATAAATTAACACAAAAACCGACAGACAGTCAGCATTCGAAGCTGCGCGCATGTTTGGCCCAGTGAAACTTTGCTCATTAGTAAATTTCAGAGACAGGCAGAGCATATGCATGCAAAATGGTGTCCATAGTCAGTTGCGCCACCCATTCCCCTTCTTGTCAGTTGGTTAGCATATTTTATTGCTGATTAATTAACTTGGCGGAAGAGAAAGTCAGCTGTGTCATTTCATTTGTTGTGTCAAACTTGAACTTTGGTGGCAAAGCACTGGAGTGGTGGAGCACTGGCTAATTAAAAAAGTTTTGTCAATGCACAAAAGTTGTCTCCTTGCCAAGTAGCTACAAGTCTTATGTAACAGTCGCCCGAAACGAATTTCTGCCTGAATTTAAGAGCTTCAAAAACTAATCAATTCAGTTTCACTGGCCACCTTTCACCTGTCGAAATAACGTGTGTTCAACTGTGAGGGCTTGAGCCTTGTCAAATTACCGCAGCCACTCCATCATGTTTAGCTCACAACCCACAAAGGAGTTGGCTCACACCCAGCAGCTATCATCAAGGCGCACAAATTTATGGGCAAATGCTCAAGTCTGCCATAAATGTTCATCATAATGTGACACAATTTCCTCAAGACTTAACGCCGCATAAAAAGGCGCGAGCAGTAGTCGTCGTCGTCCGTTCCCATTCCGTGTCCGTTCTCTCTTGGTAACTCGTACGCATTGTGCAATTCGCTTGGCCAATAAAGTCAAAGACGCATAACTCTTTGAGCGCTGACGGCAGCTGGCATAAATTTAAAAAAATAAAATCATATATAAAATATAAATTTTACTGCAATAGTCGTCCGCGCGTGCAGGCGACAGGATAGACGACGTAGTGCGAATTTAACTGACAAGCTCTTATCGGGCAGCGAGAGTGGTAGAGTGAGGACAGATTTCAGCTTTTCCCCTTCCTCCGAGTACGTGTAAGAGTGTGTGTGTGATATATCATAAGTATGCGTCTGACAAGCATAAGCACCGCTGGCTGTCACTGTCACAGCAGACCAGGCTCAGGCTCTGGCTCCAGCTCCGGCTCCGACTCAGTCTTCTACCCCTTGGCAATGACGCGTGTTATTACACCACGCGGCATACTTTTAGCGCCACTCAAAGCACATTTCACTCTCCACGAGAATGCCCGTGTGTGTGTGTGTGTGTGTAAATAAAAGTTGAATTATGACAGAGGCATGCAGCAGGCGAAGGAACAACAATAAACCTGCTCATAGTGGGCTGATAATGCGTTCCGCCTCAACTTGTGCCTGTGTGAGCCGTTTAACATGTCGTATGCGCAATTTGTGAAATATGCTGTGTGTGTGTGAGTAAGCAATTAGTTGCCTTTTCAGCTAAAATAAAAGCAAATCGTGTCAGAGCTCAAAGGAGCTAAGCAAACAGCAGCTCATTAATATCCTTTATGCGTTTATTACAGCAACAACAACAGCAGCAGCCGGCATCTTACCCAGCAAATTTTTTCGAAGCGCTCAACTACGAGCACTACAGAAGCGCTTCATTGGAGCGCTCAACTCTCCTTGTAAATACTGCTCCACGAAAGCGCTCAATTGTAGTGCTCAACTCTCCTTGTAAATACTGCTCCACGAAAGCAGTTGTTTCACAACACTTCTCTTCTCCTATGAACAGTATGCGTAGCTAGCGCCACCTGCGTGCATTTCTTCTTCTTTATTTTGTTCTTTTTGCTTCTGCTTTGTGTGGCACGCGCAGCACAGTGGGAGATTTGGTAAATTTAGGTTTAATTAATTCAAATTTTAAATGGTGCGATTTTTTTTTTTAATAAATAGTCAATACATGCCTCCCTTTTTTTGTGCTATCAATATACGATCAGCAATGAGTGCCAAACATACCGAATAAGAATTTTCGTGTGCTAAAATTTTTCTTAGCCTTTTAGTAAGCAGCAGGGAAATAATAAAACAAACAAAAAACATTAAAGCTGGTATGGTTTCTGTTTTAAATTAAAGTTAAAAGGTATGTATGTATGTTGAAAAGTATTTTTGAATTCGTTTAATATGTGTTTTAGTTAAACAGAATTATGTAGTGGAAAATATTAATCTTTTTAAGGTTTCGTGGATTTGAACTTGTGACTGCAGCTCTGATTTTTTTTTAATTTATGTCTGCGTGTGTGTGCAATTGACTGTAGAGTTCAGCACTACAGATTACACGAATAAAAGTTCAAGCGGTATTAAAAATTCAAAACTAAAAAAATATTCATTTGTTAAAAAATATTAAAAAAAAATAAATTTTTAATTACATCTTAAAGTCAAAATTATGTCTTTTTGATTTATTATATGTCAAAAATTTCATTCCAGTGATTCAATTCTTTTAAATTTATTCCACCTAAATGTACGAAATGTCCCACTGTGCGCCGTCGCGACAAAGTGAAATGTCAAATTGCTAATTGTTGCGTTTGCTTCACACGTTCAATTTGTTCTTTCGGTCGTTGCTGCATTGCAAAAGTAATAATTTTGTTATAAATTTTATTAAAAACTTAAACTGTTTTGGCTCGGGCTTAAAGTGTTAATTGGACATTGAAATCGTAAATATGACTTACAAACTTCTTGGCTACAGCAAGCGGCATTTTAAGAGGCTTGTGGCGCAAGAAGTAGGAGAAGGTGGAAGTGAAAATAGCCAAGGGAATCCAATGGCAGAAAGTGAAGGAGATTTACCCAGTGCTGCTCAATTTGATGACGCCCCAGAATTTGAAGAAAGTGTGATCGAAGCCACGCAGTCATTCGATTTAACCAATGCTGTGAAAGAATGGATAGTGCACTTCAAGATTAGGCGAAACGCTAGCGATAGCTTATTAAAAATTATGAACAAAGCCGGATTGAAAATTCCGCTATCCACCACTTCGTTATTTGATTTGCCTGGAATTAGCACAAGAACGGTTGAGCCAGGAACGTACTTTCACTACGGAGTGGAAAAAGGCATAGTGAAAAGTTTAAAACTAAGATTGCCGGAAAATGTCAGATTTTTTGAACTTGATGTGGGCATCGATGGGCTTCCTTTATTTAAAAGCTCTGCTACAACCTTATGGCCCATTTTAGGCTCTGTAGTAGATTGCAAAAATGTAAAACCATTCCTTATAGGTGCATATGTTGGTCGCTCCAAGCCAGAGAATATTAATGATTTTTTATTCGATTTTGTAGCTGAAATGAAAATTATACGATCAAATGGTATTGTAATAGATGGTTGCAAAATTGGTTTAAAGTTAAGAGCTTTTGTTTGCGATGCTCCTGCAAGGGCATTTGTCTGTGGAACGGTTGGACATACCTGCTCAAAGGGATGCCCCAAATGTACACAGGTAGCCGTAAAAAAAATAATAGGTTAACTTATGAAACAACGGTGGCGGTATTAAGAACCGACGATGATTTTCGAAGCCGAAAGGATCAAAAATACCATTTAACAAATTTTCAGAACTCGCAACATATATTGGAGGAAATTGATGTTCAAATGGTATCTCAGTTTCCCTTAGATGTAATGCATCTCATAGATCTGGGTGTGGTTAGAAAGATCTTAGCGTGTATTTGGAATGATAAACATATTGAAACCAAATTATCAAAAGCAAATAAATTAGACGTGGATAAGTTGCTACTTTCCTATAAGAAATATGTGCCAAAAGAATTTCAAAGAAAGCCCCGGTCTTTTAACGAACTAAGTCGCTGGAAAGCCACCGAGTTTCGATTATTGATTTTGTATATAGGGCCAGTTTTATTCAAAAAATGTCTTAGTACTAATTTATATATTCATTTTCTTTTGTTACATGTTTCCTATAGATTGCTTTCATGTAATTCAAAATGCAGAGAAAATTTAGATTGTGTGCAAAGAATGTTAGAAACCTTTGTTCACAACTTTAAATACATATACGGCGAAGACAAGATTAGTTTTAATGTGCACAATCTGCTGCACATTGCAAATTGCGTTCTTGCTTATGGTGAAGTGAATTCTTTCTCAGCCTATAAGTATGAAAATTTTTTACAACTGCTTAAAAAGGACGTTCGTAAACCTACTCAAATTTTGCAACAAATTTGTAATAGAATTGAGGAAAGAAATGACACTGTACAGATTAAACAAGGATTAGGGAAAAAAATTCTATCTCCAAAATCGATTTATTCAGAATCCCCGTTGTATTCCAGCTTTTCATTTGATGAATTTTTTTTGAGTGTAAAGTCCCCCGATTGTTATTGCTGTCTAAAACCATTCCTTGTTATTAAAGTTTGTGGATTTTTTAAAAGCACTGAAGGAGGGGAATTTATAGTGGGTAAACTATTTTCGGAGATTACAAACTTTTTTTCTGAACCGCTAGAGTCTATAACGTCATTGGGAATAGCATTTGTTAGTGACTTGAGTGAAACTGACAGTATTTTTCCGGTTCAAAATCTTTTATATAAATTTGCCTTTTTCCCCTTTGAAAATGGAGGTGTCGTTTTTCCTTTGCTGCACCACTCATAATGCAAAACATGCATCAAAATTTTGGGGCGAAAAGCCAAAGAGATGAGGAATTGGAGAAGCTACGACTGGAAAATGAATTATTAAAACAAAAATGTAAAATTATGGGTAAGAATATTAAATAATGCTTTATTTTGTCTTATTTTCCTTGAATATTATTTTTTAAATCTTATGTGTGTTACAGAAAACGGCCCTGGAGAAATTTTAAATGTTGTTAACGAGCTTAAAACTGATGTCGCTGCAATAAAGGCTAGTGTCGCTTATCAGCGCGTCGTTTTGGATAAATTGGTGGAGAAAGTATGCCCCAGCCGTGTGGATTTAGAATTTCTACCCTTCCAAGACTTAGAAGATGTCAAAAATGCCGACAATTATTTGCTACGCCACTCAAAAGATAGCCTGGTATGCCAATTAAATTATATACGTTTTTACCTACAAAAAGTGTTAATAATTTTCATTGTTTTTATTTCAGGTAGCTTATATTCGTACTTTGGTGGGCACCAGAAACATCAGCGAGGCAATGCACATATTTTTCAGCCATGAAACATTGCTTAGTGTCAACTGGGATGGCCGCCAAAATAAGTTTGCAATAAAATCACTGCGATTCTTCTCTGAGATTGTATTTGGTGAGCGCACAACGGTTTTATAAATAAGTCATTTTTTCATAACCTGGTTTTTGCAGATGCTGTAAGTGGCGTTCATTTAAATCGAGAGGACTTTGCGAAGGAAATGGCGAAAGGTTTCCGTTCTCTAAAAAACAAAATTTATAGAAATTCTTATCAACAAAAAAAAAACCCTTGGCTTCAGACGCTGCAAATGCAACTTCTGATTAACCTCTCTAAAAGATGTTCGATTTATTTAAATAAAAATGTTCCTTAATTTTGAGATGAAGACTTTGTTAGAGCCAAATGCTAAGTTTCCCCATCTGAAAAAACAGTCATTATTGTTAAACTTAAATACTACTTCATAAAACAACATTAAACGTGCCTTAATATACTAATAATAATAATACTTATAACTATTTTATAAATAAACTAAAAGGAATTGAAAATTTTATTTTAATTTGGTATACAAATTTTTCTTTTGGAACGCTTTTTAGAGCTCTTTTTACTCTGGGAACGGAGCGCTTCCTAGTGCTCTTTTTTCATTGCGAGCGGAGCGCTTCAAAGCGCTCCTTCCGCAGCGACAGTGTAGCGCTTCCTAGTGCTCTTTTTGCATTGCGAGCGGAGCGCTTCAAAGCGCTCCTTCCGCAGCGACAGTGTAGCGCTTCCTAGTGCTCTTTTTGCATTGCGAGCGGAGCGCTTCAAAGCGCTCCTTCCGCAGCGACAGTGTAGCGCTGACATCCAATGACATGACAATGTAAAAAATAGCACTAGTTACAAGGAGAGTTGAGCGCTTCACTGCTCCTTTTGAGCGCTCTAATAGCGCTCTTAGAGCGCTTTGGGTTTTGCTGGGTCCTTTTATTTTAAGTTTTTTTTTTTTTTTTTTTTTTTTGTTTTTTTTTTTTTTCTCTCTCTCTCATTCTAAAAATAGAATCAGGTGTGTATCTCGCTGGCATCAGCCAACCCCCTTCGTGCTTTCCCCCCGCATCATGAAACGCCAAAAAATAAGTGAGGGCAAATGCATAGTTGTGTCGCTTCTATCTAATGTAGTTTCTTTGCTCATACTCATACCCTGTTTTTCAAATGAAGCCTCGGTTCGCGTTTCAAGTGTACTTTTGTACTTGCAACACACAACGAGAACAATTTAAACTTAGATTTTAATGCTTTAAGATTAAATTCTCCAAAATTCAGCAAATGTGGACAGGGTCATTGGGTGCGCAATATACAAAACTCACTTCAATCGTGCAATCGGTTAAGGTACCTCCAGAAGAAGATAAAGCTTCATTCCTGAATATCTCTAAAAGCGCAGGGTAGATTTTTTTAAATCTTTTTTGATGATGGTATTTGCATGTCCCTAAGAAATGGTACTCGACAGCCAAAAAACCGCGATATGGAGTACCATTCTTAGACTCCCCCATAAATCAATTCATACAGGCCTAAACCAGATCTAAAGATAGACAGATTCGCGTTTTCAGTTTTACCAACGAATACTTGGTTCGCGGTTTATAGGCAATTTTCTATTAGCAATTGTCTTAGAACAACATTGACCATATTTTATTTATACCCAACAAACAAATAAAAGCATTTTGATTTGTTGCAAAATTATTTATTAAGGTTCTTGCGATGCAGCTCTATGCCCTGCAATAAATTCTGATAGTCAGTCTCCGATGTTGTGACTAACTAACTAAGCAGGGAAAAAAAAATCAGTAAACGCGAAAAACATCACAATTCAAACTTTAAAGCAAATCCGATGCAAAACTGGCAAACATCTTTTAATATTATTAATTTCATGAAATGGGTACAAAGATTTAAAAGGGAATAACTCTGGAACGGTAAGAGCAAATATGGATTTCTTGGTTTCAGTTTCTGAAAAATTTAACCATCTTTTAAACTGCATCATTAGTTTTTTCAACTTTCATAGAAATTTTAAAAGTTTTAATGCATTTTTAACAAAATTTATGAAAAATTTACGAAAAAATGTAATATATGGTACCTAAACAATCTAATGCAAAGCCAAAACTCATGGTTTATGCTGATAAAAGTAAAATTTGGACATATTTCTTTCAAATGTTGATTTTTAAACTAAGAAAATCGTGGTTATTTACCATGATATAAGTAAAAATCGAAATCAATACGGAAAACGCCATTTTTGGGGGAAATTCGATTTGTGCGACCTCTAAACGTCTTTCGAAAAATCTGAAAAAAATCTCAAAAATACTTTACTCTATATGCTTTCAGAAAATGCCGGTGCTTCAAATTTTTTTTTTTTTTGGGACACCCTAGTGTACATATGTACATACATAGGTATGAACGTATAGTATGTACATTGTACATAGGCGTACACATATGGTTGTTGCTTGATAGTTAAAGCTCCGTAACACAATTGGTGATACGAAATAATAAGGCTGCGCAAGATTTTAAAAGAAACAAAGAATAATTTGATTGCCGATTAATGGCTATTACAATTGAACTATACAATTGAGCTATAAAACTGAGTTAAAAAAAGGCTGCTTATATAAGCTTAATAAGGTGCATTGAAAGTACAGTGCAGCCTCATAGTGCTCGACTCTGGGAGAAGTAATTAGTTGCAGCGAGTTTATGATATATAACTAGAGGTGAAAGATTACAAGCATTGGTTTGCCAGGACTGCCGTGCAAATTAAAGTCGGTTAACAGGTAACAAAATGGCACCTAAAAAGGGGAAAGAGTCTGAGATGCTCCGAGCACGAGCGGGCTTAGTGAATTTAGCCGTAATAAAAGTAATATTACCAAACATTGCGCCGCCATGACAAATGCAGAGTTGGAAGCACGCCTAAGCCTAATTGAATCTAATTATAGCCAGTTTTGTAACATTCAAGCGAAGATCGAACAAGATACATCCAAATCGCCCTAAAATTTAGAAATTCGCCTAAAAAGGGGTCAAAGGCGACTCGCCATATTTTTAAGAAAATGTTTTTTAAAAATAGAAAATTGTGTTCTGGATTTCAGGGAAATTTTTCTAAAAAACTTAGACAATTTTTGCTGTTAGGTCGATTTAAAATTCCCAAGCGGTTATGGCAGCGTTGGCATGAGGTGGAAGCAGCTGACAGTAAAGCTTAGTACTCAGACAAACAAACCGTCTTAGCTAAATTGACAATATTCCGATGGGTTACCCCCCCCACGATGCAGTGTGACTGTTCAACGCCAAAACACCACCCTTCATCAAAATACCACCAAGTTAAAAAACGGTCTTACTGCTCTGATTTGCTTGCATTTGAATTTAGATAATTGTTTTTGCAAATATTTAGGGATTTGTGGAGGATATATGGAATGTAGAATTCATGGGCAATGCAAAATCTTACTATTGGTTTCAAATTATGACAATCGACGATTTTTGTCGAGCTTTTGCAGCTGACATTCCGACGGGTGGGTGTCGGAAAATTACAAACAATTTTTTTCTGCTACCACCCCATCGGAATTGAATCAGCTGTTTGTGCCTGTCAAGTTAGCGGCACTACGAGATTTCCGATGGGTATGAACGGAAATTTTAGTTTGTCTGAGTTCGACCGAGCGTAGGAGGCCTGTCGGAAATTTACGAAAGCTTTCCGACACCCTTTTTATACCCGTTACTCGTAGAGTAAAAGGGTATACTAAAGTCGTGCAAATGTATGTAACAGGGAGAAGGAACCATTTCCGACCATATAAAGTATATATATTCTTGATCAGCATCAACAGCCGAGTCGATTTAGCCCTTGTCCGTCCGTCCGTCCGTCCGTCCGTCCGTCCGTCCGTCCGTCTGTCTGTATGAACACCTAGATCTCAGAGATGGTAAGAGATAGAGGTTTGACATGTATGGGACAAATGCTTCTTTTATCTGCACGCAGATCAAGTTTGTTTCAAATTTTGGCCACGCCCCCTCCCGCCCCCTCAATTTGGAAAAGAGTTATATCTCCTACAGTTTAAAAGATAGAGGATTCGTACCTTCTAAAGATAGTTAGTAATTAGCAAAATGAATCGATTTGCTGAAGGAATGATAAAGATCGGATGAGCGGTTGTCAAGTTATAAGCAAAAAAGTGAATCGTGCCCTCCCCCGCTACCAACCTAAAAATGTTGCATACTTTTTGGGCACGGGAACCTGTAAAACATTGTTTTGCATATAGATAACTATCGTTTTTATATGGAGTTGGTCACCCAGCTAAATCGATTTAGTGTTGTGAACTACGAAGCTTAAAGAATAAAAAATTTTTTGGAGGAAGTTGGGGAGAAACCAACCAAACCAACCCTTTTTTTGGGTGTGTTTTTACCCCCCCGCCCCAAACCCTTCGGTTTTGAATCGGCTCGCCAAAAACCCACTTTTTAAGCTTACGCATTAACAATTTTTCTACTTACTTTACTGGGACTTGAGCTCAGGACCTCTCTCAAATACTGAACACTCGGACGACGTGTTAGCCCACTCGACTATTAGCCTTGAGCAAAACGTAGCAACATAACCATATTTAATAATGTACACAGTTGGTCAAGTTGACATGACATTCGCTTAGCAAACGTGGAGGCCTGGAATCAAGTCCCAGTAGGAGCAACCTTTTTCTTCTTATTTTTATGTTTTTTTTTATTTTCGTTTTTAAATGTTTTTTTTTTTTAATTTTGTTTAGCAATACCTTGCGTTAAAAATCGTACCTATAAATTTTTGTGCCGCATTTGGAGCTTAAATACTCACATTTGCCACTCAATAAGAAGCAAAAGTCGTGGTCGAGTGGATAAGACATTAGAAAATGTCATGGACTGGGATCCAATCCCCCGTAGGAACATTCTTTTTTCTCATTAAATGGTTCTTTTTTTAATGTTTTTTTTTATTTGAGGTGTTTTTATTTTATAAAATCCTTTAATTGATTTCTACACGCATGTCAAGACAAAACAAAACTTGCTCAATACTACATCAGTGAAATATATTTACTATCTTCAGGCATTGCGAATGGACATTAGTGTGTGTAAGCAAGTACCATCACATAGACGGCTTCGTCAAACTACAAAAACAATGAGGAAGAAGCGTTCGTTTTTTTTGTCTCCTCTCTAGTTCTTACTTCTCTTTTTTATATTTTTCTAAATTTCAGGGCGAATTTCTAGATTAATCTTTCTAAATTTTAGGGTGAATTTCTAAACCTATTTTTCTAAATTTAAGAAACCCGTTTTTCTTAAAATAAGGGCGTTTTACTCACTTTAATAGCTTTCGCCCTATTTTAAGAAATCGTGCTATGCATTTGTTTTCTTAATTCAAGGGCAATTCTGCCCTAAATTTAAGAAAGATTTTAGGAAAATATCTAGAAAAATTATTCTAAATTTAAGAAAAATAAAATAAGTTTCTAAATTTAAGAAATTAATTTCTAGAAAATCTTATTTTCAGGTTATGCTTTCTAAATTTAAGAAAAAAATGTCTATAAACAAGTAATTTTTCTACAATTAAGAAAAAAAATTATTTTATGGCGAATTTCTAAAATCTAGAAAATATATTTTTTTGAGTGTAGTGATAACGCGAGCGAGTATAAAAGCCGTCAGGCAATTGAGCAACTTTATTGTGAGATAAAGGCCAAGCTCTTGAGTAGCATTGGCAGTGCTAATGCAAAATGCAAATGACACATTAAACAGCTCGCATGTGGTTCGCTCATCTAAACTTCCCACTCTAAAGATCGCTGAATTTTCTGGGAAGTTCACAGAATGGACCAGTTGGTATAGCATATTTTGTACGCTCATTGATAACGACAGCGAGCTTAATGACTTGGCCAAGTTTATGCATTTGAAATCATCTTTAGGTCCTGTTCTTTTAGGCACTATTGAGTGCTTGGAATTATCAGAAGCTAACTACAAACTGGACTTAAAATTCTATTATATTACAAGACAAGGTGATCTTGGATGCGTTCATATTCCATTTAGTTCGATCAAAACTCGACGATGAGACTAGAAAAGTGGGAAAATGATTGGGACTGTTTGACATTTCCCTCATGGCCGTTGCTTTCTCAGTATTTGACAAAAAGAAGAATAAATTTGGCAAATCGAGATGTTAGGCGGACAAATGGAGATCGCTCGAATGGGAAAAACAATTCAAAAAAGGCAAGTTTAGCTGCAGCAGTAGGCAGCAATCACAACAACTCTTGTTATAGTTTTTCTGGGACAGAGGTACCAATTGGTGAAGAAGCACATGTTGTGTTTCACATGTTTTAGAAAGAAACATACAACTAAGAATTGTAATGGTCCACACTCTAAAGTTCGCTTTCGATTTTACAAGTATGCGATTACCTGTATAGACAGGTTTTGGTCATAGAAGAACATCGCAATTTTCAGTGCATCTTGTGGCGTCGAAGTGTATCTGATCCAATACAAGTGTTGCGTTTGAAAACGGTCACTTATGGAACTAATTCCGCCCCGTTCTTGGCAGTACGCTGTTTGCTGTACTTGGCGGAAACACATGCCAAAGAGTTCCCTTTGGCGTTTGCAGCAGTGAAACAGAGTTTCTATACGATATGCTGTGCGGCGCTGACTCAGTAGAGGTACTTGCAAGATTGAAAGAAGAAGTGACGGAGCTTCTAAGACGTGGTAGATTTGAGCTGCACAAATGGCGCAGCAGTTGCCAACAAGTGCTTAGTGACGCAGCTGATACAGAGCCTTTGAGGCTAAAAACAGAAGATGCGGCTAAGACTTTTGGAATATTTTTGATGAGTCAAACGGACGAATTTCAATTCTCGTACAATATAAAAATGCTCAGCAACTTTATCAAAGCGAGCAGTACTGTCAGAACTTGCCCAAATATTCGACCCGTTGGGGTTTTTGAGTCCCATATTGATTTTGGGGAAAATCTTTGTTCAAGAATTGTGGCTACTGAAACACGAATGGGCTTACGGTGGAGTAATCTATGCTCGATTAAGAGATAAAGAAGGTGTAATTTCAGTGAGCCTCCTGTTAGAGTGACATCTTTGCCTCGTTTAGAGCTGCAAGGAGCTCTGCTTGTAACGAAATTAATGGACAAGGCCCGCACTTGTCTGCATTTAAAGGTCAAGCAGGTTAGATATTTTATCGATTCAACAATCGTTCTCAGTTGGCTTTTTTCACATGCCAGTCGATAGAGTACTTTTGTACAACAGAGTGGCAGAAATGGGTCATTCTTTTTATAAACCGAACAGTTAAAAATTTTTTATTTTCATTTTAATAAAAAAATCCGAAATTAGATCTCGACATGCCCATCATAACGTAATTTGCGGTTTTGCGCAAATTTTTGTTATTTTATAAACAATTTCAAAAATCGTCAAAAACGAAAAAATGGAAAAAAAGGGTCCTTTAAAAACACGATATCTCAGGTTTGGTTTATCGGACAGGTCTCAAATTGATATTGGTAAAAAGTATTTTACTGTATCTACTCAAATTATAATTTTATAGACTTTTAAATTATTTAATAATATTAAGTAATTGTTGCTAAAAATTATTTATAATTTTTTCTAAGTGTTAACCACCATGATATAGCTTCTAAGGATAAACAATTTATTGCCCTAAATATAACTTAAATTTTGGTGTTTTCAAAAGATGGAGACTTTTATGGTTTAAAAGTTATGAATTTTTGAAGTTATAAACAAATAAAAAGATGCCCTTAAATAAAAATTTCTCACGTAGTCAGTTTTAAAGTCATGTGATTGAAACTTGGCAATTGTGCTTTATATTTATCAAGCTTTTCAAAATTGCCAACATCACACAGATCGGACATCTATATCATATAGCTGCCATAGAAATGCTGAATTTGGTTGTGGTATAATATACTTTCAAAACTCTGGTCACCCTAATCCACAACAAAATGCAATTAATCATAGCATTCGTATGGCAGCTATATGAAATAGACGTCCGATCTGTGTGATGTTGACATTTTTGAAAAGCTTGATATATATAAAGCCCACTTGCCAAGTTTCAGTCGTAGAGCTTTGAAACTGACTGAGTGGCAACGCATTCTTTAAGGGCAACTTTTTTATTTGTTTATAACTTCAAAAATTCATAACTTTTAAACTATAAAAGTCTCCATCTTTTTGAAAACACCAAAATTTAAGTTACGTTTAGGACAATACATTGTTTATGCTTAGAAGCTATATCATGGTGGTTAACACTAAGAAAAAAATTATAAATAATTTTTAGCAACAATTACTTAATATTATTAAATAATTTAAAAATCTATAAAACTATTATTTGAGTAGCTACAGTAAAATACTTTTCACCAGTATCAATTTGATACCTGTCCGATAAACCAAACCTGAGATATCACGTTTTTAAAAAACCCTTTTTTTCCATTTTTCCGTTTTTGACGATTTTTGAAATTGCTTATAAAATTAACAACAAATTTATGTGCAAAACCGCAAATTACGTTATGATGGGCATGTCGTAATTTTTTTTTTTTATTAAAATGAAAAATAAAAATTTTTTAACTGTTCGGTTTATAAAAGAATGACCCAAATCCAAGAACTGTCCAGAATTCAAGATTGGTTTAAAGTCGAGTAGAAGGCTAATCCGGCCGATATTGTATCTAGGGGTTATATGCGACTGACTTAAGCACATCGAATCTATGGTGTTTTTTTTTTTTTATTGTAAAGTGTTTAGAAAAGGTTCCTGAAGAACGAAAGAACACGTTTACATAAGCAGTCAGCAATCCAGGGACTAATGGAGTTTCCGATCTTATAGGGAAATGCATTTGCACATGATTTTTTTAAGACTGCAACATGTATTCAGTTATATCTACCGTTGGCGTAGATCAATTATTAAGACAAAGTTGGCTGAGCGTCGAAATCTAACCGCGGTTGAAATGGCCGGCGGATTACGTTATATAGTAGCGAATTTGCAACCATTTGAAGCTGCATGAGGAGTTCACTATCTTGCAAAAAAAAAAAACTCATAAAGTCGGCAAAAGTACAGTGCTTGAATCCTTTCATAGAGAGAGGAGAGAGTCCTTTATAATTCGTGTAGGTGGGAGGTTATCAAAGGCCGAACTACCATTTGACATAAGGCATCCCATTTTATTGCCAAGCAACCATATAGTAGTAAACGCACTAATTTCTCACACACATCGAAAAAATTTACACAGAGAAAAAAAAACAACGTAAATCCAAATATTTACACTTTGATTTAAATATTTTTACCAATAAAACTGCACCACAATGTGTTTTATTAAATATAAAGTGTGTTCACTTAAATCTCTTATTTAATATGCCCATAATTGATTTTAAGTGTAGTGCAGTTCTTTTTAATGTGAAGGCATATTAAAATTAATATGTAATCATATTAATTTCAAATATGATTTACATTGAATTCTTAAACATTTCATATTCAATTTAATTATTACCATCTTAACTTTTAGTATGTCAAATATTGGTTTTAAAGTTAAACAATATTACACTTCAATATGTAGAATGCTGATATCAAATTTATGCTGTATTAAATTTAAATATGAACATTTGTAAATTAACTAATACTTATATTTAATTTAAATATGGTCAACTTTAAAATTAATACATATCATATTGAATTATATTATGTTTCATATTTAAAGTTAATAGCACCCATATTTAAAGCATTCACCTCCCAATGAAAATCCAATATGTTTTATATTTAAATCAAATATATTTAATTTTCAAAATCAAGTTTTTTCATAATACAAATCAATATCTTGCAACTTTACATTAATTACAAATTATATTTATTTCAAATGTGTCTTATATTTAATTCATTTACCTTTACTTTTAATTCCGCAGTCAAATAATTTTGAAAGAAATACTTAAAATACACTGGAGTGATTTTCAAAACAGATGATAACTAAAGAGATTTAAATTTTACATAACTTTTCCATTATTGATAGTATATACATGCATCGGGTGACTTTTAAAATGTTATTTCTTTAATAACTATTGATTTAGATTTCTGGCCAACTTCATATGCTTGCATATGATTACAAAAAACGCTCAATATCTATATTATTACAAGCAACAAAGATTTGATTTTCCTGAAAAAAAAAGAAAATCAATTTGAACAATTCGAAAGTCCCCTCGTTATTCGCTAAATAGTTGTTCTTTTTATACAGAACTCCCTTGTATTCGACTTCCTCAGAGAATTGCAAAGGATCAGACTTAAACTCACAGGAACAACTATAATATTTTAAACACGCTATTTCTTTCATGAAAACACTTCTAAATGTACACTTCTCAAAACAGTTTGGGATCCCAGTGTCGTAAGTAATTAGGAAATTCGAGAATTTAAGAGACGACTTTATGTCTAAAGATTGACAAGCATTTTTTCTTGAAGTAATAGATCTTAAGTATGATTTTGGTGTTTGGCCTCGAATCGCATTACCCAAGCATACTTTAAGGGCCCACATTTAGAAATTGCGGTTGGATAATATACCAAAAAAATGATGTTTTGGTTTTATTGTTGGTCAATATAATTTGACATAAAGCTCGTGATGTTCCTTTATTTTAGTTTCTAAGAATTTTAGGTCAGACTCTGTGTATTTACCATAGCTGTTAAATAATGATTACTAATCGTAATCATTACATATTTGATTATTTTTTTTTTAAAGGCAAAGTAATGATTACATTACGACTATTTTTTAGTTTTACTCGATTACTAATTGATTACTTTCAGAAATAATCAAAAATAATCGGGATTATTTGATTACCAAAAATAATCAAAAATAATCAAAAGTAATCAAAAAGTAATTCGACTACTTTACAAGATTATTTTGAATATTTTTGATTATTTAACAAAAACCAGATTTGTGGCCCTCAATGATTTTATATAGCACTTTTAGCTGCCTACTGAACTTGTCGGAAATGGCGTAGAGGTTAAGGCCTATGACTGAAAGGCAATGAGTCCTAGGTTCATGTCCCAGTTTGGGACATGGAATTTTTTTTTTTTTTTTTTAATCTAGAATTTTAAAACAATTGCATTAGCTCCCGTGTACCAGTTTATGCTATTGAAATGATTATTGTAATGTTTCCAAGAAGTGTGCACCAGATAGAAGAAATCATCTCCGTCCCTATAAAATATATGACGAGCATGACGAGCTGAGTCGATTGACCTTTTGTCTGTCCGTCCGATACCCTATAAATTATAAGATCTACTGACTGAGGTAGCTACTAACTAGGTTGAATCTCGCCTCGGACGATCTAACAAAAAAAGGTTTTTCTTTCGGTAGAAAATAGCTTTTACACATCCGGTCCCCTTTACGAGCTATGTGCGCCAGCTTTGAAGTAACCAGCCATGAAAAAGCTTCTCAAACTTTGCCGTTCGGATTTGGAATTAAACTGTAGGTCTGTTTGTCTTGTGCAAAAAATTATAAGCGCACACACGCCAAGAGATTGCGAGAAGCTTGACTTTGCCCTTTTGGGCTGTAGAGCCAATTTTACATTTTTACTGACTAGCTTAAGCTCGAAACCGGAACTTCAGGCGATGAACCGAAGATTCATTTCAAACAAGATGTTGATAGTCCTGGAGGGAGCTATAATGCAGGCCATTACACTATGAAATGAAAAGAAGAAACAATACATATTTTCCTTGCTGTGCTTAATAGCATTAACTGGTACACGGGAGCTAATGCAATTGTTTTAAAATTCTATATTACAAAAAAAAAAAAAAAATGCATGTCCCAAACTGGGACTTGAACCTAGGACTCATTGCCTTTCAGTCATAGGCCTTAACCTCTACGCCATTTCCGACAAGTTCAGTAGGCAGCTAAAAGTACTATATAAAATCATTGAGGGCCACAAATCTGGCTATTGTTAAATAATAAAAAATATTCAAAAATAATCTTGTAAAGTAGTCGAATTACTTTTGATTACTTTTGATTATTTTTGATTATTTTTGGTAATCCTAAATAATCCCGATTATTTTTGATTATTTCGAAAGTAATCAATTAGTAATCAAATATTTTGCACCAAGGGTTAATTTATAATCAATTCACTTTTTCAAGTAATGTAATTGATTACTAATCGTAATCGCAATTTAACAG
>JAEIFU010002695.1:0-39552 GCA_018904235.1 Lordiphosa stackelbergi
GAGATGAGAGCAATAAGCCTTTCAGTCGCTGGCTAGCCTTAGATGCGGTCAAGTCGAAGCAAATTCAAGGCATTTATTTTCGCACACTAATCCACTCTCACTTTTGGCCTTTTTTTGGGCTTGACTGACTTTCTAACTTATTTTATACAAGGGCTAAAATTCTTAAAATACATTAAGTCAAAACATTTGATAACAGAATTCGAATTTAGTACGGTCCGAAACTAAAATTTAATTTCTAGTTTGTGTATCAAAAGACGTCCAAAATTCAAAAGAAATTATCATCAAGGAGTTCTTCTAGTGTCTGCTTGCATCAAATTAATTAAAAAACTTTTTCGTCACAGCTTATTTCAGACAAGTTGATTTACCAAAAATTTTCCAAAATACAAAACACGCCAACTAATTTGCCCTACAAAGGGTAGCTCATTAAACTTTTCCCAGTGGCCCCCACTGACAAACCGGCCTCGATCGTCTAGCTAATGTCTCTGCTCCTTAGCTCCGCCTGGTGTGGTGTACAACACAGGCACATGTTGCTGCCCTTCATTTTTGATAGCCATAACCAATAACAACAACAACAACAACAAATTGCAATATTTGACTTGGCCTGGCCAAGAGATGCGAGAGTCTGTGCAGATGAAACGTCATGCGACAGCAACATGAGGCGGCATTTGTTACTCGCAATTAGTTGCACTGTATTTTGCCAGCAGACACAGAACAGTGTCACCTCCCTTCACCCTTCAGCCACATGTGCAAGAAGACAGCGACGACGACGACGACGACGAGGCCGCGCCGGCAAATGTCGAACGAAAATTGCACATAAAATGCAATTTACAGAATGTTTTCTTCAACGTTTGCATTGCGAAATTTAATTAAAACAGCAGCAGCAGCAGCAGCAACAACAACAACAACAAAAACAATGAAATTAAATGCTGCAGATCAGTGAGCGACAAGAGCGAGTGCCTGTGCCTGACCAAGTAAAAACATCAAAAAGTCCAACTCAAGTGGCCTAACATCAAATAAAGCAAATGAAAATCATTTTCATTTACAGAATACCCAAAAAAAACAACAACAAAAGTATTATAATGAAGCAATGTGTAAGTTATAAACAATCTGGTCTGTGGCCCCTTGCATCTATGAGATACATTTCTACTTAGTCTTGTCTACTTGTTGTGTGTGTGTCTGTGTGTGGCAATCAATCACTTTTTGGCATAAACAAACCTTTTAAACTATATAATATGGTGAAAAGTCGCGCATACCATCCCCTTGCAGATGCTATTGGCATTGCTCATCATCAGGCCCATTCCCTGTTGAGTAAAATACATGTGCAAACTGTCGAAAACTTGTGGCCACAAACGTCAGAGATCTCCACCTACCGTCTCTCTCTCTCAGAAGAATGACATAAGTACTAGAGGAAGAAAATGTGTGTCTTTTCTGGTTTCTGGTTGCCATTTGGCACAAATCTTTGCGCGGTAACCAAACGGCAATTGCTCTATTCTGGCCAGTTCTCTTATCTCAGTTAGCAACGCTCATTAGTCACAGCGGGAAGGATGGTGGTGGGGGGGGGCGGGTTTGGGCTGGGGATAGCGCGTGGAGCATTGAAAATTGTCATTAGTTCGACGTTTGATTTTGTTTTCTATTTTCTTCTTTTTCTTCTTTCATTCTTATTGCTGTGTTTCTGCACGGGGGGATGCCAACTGAAACGTTGAACGTATGTTGTGTGTGCGCTTTGGTTTTTAATGATTTTCAATTAGAGTCTCGAACAGATTTGCAGCGACTTATGCTCGTTGAAGGGCGGACTTAGATTGTCTACTTATATTAAGGTTTATGTGTGAGACGGATGAGATTTGTTTCGTAGTGGAGGGGTGAATGACTGCCTTTAAGTACTTATCAGCAACCATGTCTATGAGGTAATAAAACAGTTTGAGCTGTAACTTCACCCCTAAAACAATCCCTAAATTTGCCCAACAAAAACAAACAAAAAAATAGCCCTTTCTAACACCATAAAACAACAACATGAACTTCTGATTGACCAGACACCCACCCAGCAACAAAAACAAACTGAGCCATAAATCCATCCATCTTTTCAACAAACACAAACGACGTGGCCAGAGATGCTTCCTCAAATGTGGTTCTACTTGTTGTTTTTGTTTTTGTTGCTGCTGTTTGCTGTTGATTTGCGTTTTCGTCATTTTGATGTCTGTTCACTTGACGTGATGGCGGCAGTGGGAATAGAGAAGCATCAGCAGCGTAGGAGCTGCTATGGACAGGCCTAAGGTCCGCGTTGATCACTTATGACAACAGTTTTCTCAACTCAGCGAAGGCGGCGGTAATTTATGTGGAAAAAATTTTATGTGTTCGTGTGTGCGTGTGCTTCCAAACATAAAACAATTTTCATTTTCCTACTACTTGTGGTCTGCGCGTAATTTACGCCCCGCTTTTCATGTGAAAATCTTCACTAATTCGTCTGTTGGTCTTTTCATAATTTTTATTTATGGAAAATGCTTTTAAATGCGCATAAAAATACTTGCCCCTAAATTGATTAATTTACAAAAAATAAACAAAAAAAGATGTAGAAGAAACAAGTCGAGTGTGCCGACTACAAAAGTACCCTGCTTTTATTTAATTTGTGTGATTTGAGTCCATTTAGACAATCAGGCATGTTTTTAATTCTATTTCCACGGCTTTTCGAAAGTGGAATTGATTCATGTTCTCGTAACACCAAAACGAAGATTTTTCCAGTCTCAATGAAAACTAAAAAAGTAAAACAAAATATGCGCCTCTCTCATTTTCGACTGTTCCATTGTCGATCGTTGGATGCGGATTTTCTCTTATGTATCTAGTGACGTTCCCGCTTGGACCAGTGGTTTGCAAAAAAAAAAAAGAGAGCAATTTCATTCGGAATTGCGTTCGATTTACTTCTCAAAAAGTAGCGAAATTGAAAACATGCCAAAATATAAATTTGGTCGCTTAGCTTCCGTGTTTTTTTGTCGGATTTTACTGAGATTTTACTAAAGTTTGAAAATATCTCAAAAATTCCAGGCTTTGACTATTTACATGTTTGTGTATCCGTTTATAAAGCACCCTGTACAGCTGATTTTATGTGATTTTAAACAGTTGTTTGTTTAGGAATCTATCAGGTCGGTTCTCGTTTCAGAATTCAATTGATCGTAATTTACCTATAACATCAAGAGGGTCGAATGAATATAAACGGGCTTTTGAAGCTAAAAGCCGTGTTACTCGACTTTTAGAATCGGGAAAATTTGACAATTCGGATTCCGCATGATTTGATCGAAATCGTGAACGAATACATGATATACAGATCATAAACGATCTCACAGATTGTCTTCCAGAAGGAATTTCGTTAGACGGGTATGCTATGAAGTCTTTATTGTATGCTGACGATATAGTTTTGTTATCAGATTTACCCAGAAGTATGCAAAAACAATTGATGCGCTGTTATTACTGTATGCTCTGGAACCTCACAATAAATATGGAGAAGTCGCAGATTCTCGTGTTTAAAAAACACTGGAGAGGGCTTGCAAGAGATGAAAAGTGGCAATTAAATGGCGTTGAGCTAAAAGTTGTTAAAGCTACAAATATCTAGGAGTTTACTTCAACCACAACGCGAGATTCAACCTGCATCTAACAAACAAACTAGCAGACTCCAAAGTAGGCATCAATTGTACCTGGAGGGGTTGTACCACTTCGACGAAGTAAAATGTCTTTTAAGGTATTTCATTAAAAGATTGTTCCGCCTGCCTCAGTATACGCCAAACAGAATGATATATCTGGACACTGGACTTTCGCCTCTTCATGTATACAGAGCAGACATCCACTTCAAGTACATGCAAAAGGTAATGCGTATGCCCGATCACCGACTTCCAAAGATTGTATCTTCCTATTTACTGCGAGAAAAATTACAACATTTTCAAGAGTGAAAAAACCTGGCGGAAAAGCTATCCGTACCTTTACGTTTGGACGACACTATGGAATGGGCACGGTGGTCAGACCGAATTGTACTTAGAATGGGTGAGAGCTACAGGGACGAATTTATAAGGGAGGCGCAGTGCAGCTCCGTTCGCCTGCTAGGAAGGGAACTAAATTACGAGCTTGGAGCAATCAACTACTTCTCGGATGAATACACGATCGATCAAATCAGAATAATTTTTATGGCGCGTGGTGAGATCCTGGCACTAAATTTCATACCTCATATAAGGACTGGAAATTGCTCGCTTTGTAATATGAGGATGCGTGAGGATATTATACACTTTCTTGTAGACTGTTCCATTTTAGCAGAGACGAGGCAATTGTACTTTGAGGGAACAGCTTTTGGAAGAGATATGATCTTGGAATTCCTAAACGGAGCAAATTGGACGTTGCTCTCCTCTTACGTTGCTGCAGCATTAAGGTAACGGCACAGAATTGTAGCGGAGGATTTTTTAAAAATTAAAGGATTCAAAATATAAAAAAAAAAAAAGAAAACGATAGTAAAATAATAATTTATAATAAAATCTAGTGCCTAGGGAGTTTATAATCTATAATCTAAATGGTATTAATTAGAGTAAAAACAATTGGAGCGGGATCTTTAATCCATCTTTATGCTGGGAACAATGCGGTATCTTGCGACGTGTGTAGTATTAGCATGAGGATGGTATGAGGATCAGGCTGACGGTATATACACCAAGCCTTTAGTATAACTCTAAACATGTCTTTTAATGTCGGCACAAATTTATGTTAAATGAAAATCTGAAATTGAAAATTTCTTTTAATAAAGCCTTCTAGTGGTAAAAATTTTGTTTGGGTACTCACTCTTACAGCAAATTTTTCTGCGAAATATGGTTACATGTATATTGTTCATGTTTTGTTTACTTTTTTTTTAGGTTTTACTTATACAAATTACTTATACAAATAGTAAATCTAGCGTAATTTCTGTGTTTGTGTTTAAATGTTATATTTGAAACTGCGACTTGCAGTAACATTGTACCATTTAAATAGTACCTTGCACGTTACAGAAGTAAATATATTTTATTGTTATTTTTTGATTTACTCGGTCATCAGTTAACTGGTAGACTTGATGAGCAAATTTTAGTTGCAGTATTTGTACTATAATTAAGGGAAATCGAACTTGAGAATTACATGTGGTCTCATTTAATGCGATGTGTACAAGAATTTATTGGTAGGTAGAAAATTTCACAATATGCAACGGTAAAATGAACTATTTTCGTTGGTTGGAGCATTTTCAAACGTCATTTTTGGTTGAAATCTACTGTGCTACCCTAATCATTACGTTATGTGTTATAACCACGATTATGTGTTGGAGCATTTTACCCAAAGAATTGGTTTAATTTACCGATAAAATTTTTTCTGTGTATGTATGTGTAAATGTTTGTTCCTTGAAGGCGTCTAACCCACTGAGTCTATCTTCACGGTATGTTCATGTCGATCAGAACCAGTCTGTGAACTGGTTCGAAACCAGATAAAAACGCTTTAAAAGTGATTCATAGAAATATTTGAAAATGACCGCCAAGATGTGGGTAAATAGATATTTTAGTGTTAAGGTATTTTTGGGACAGATACGATGGTCACAATGTAAATAAAATGGATGAGAAAGCAGAGAGAAGGAGATGGACGAAGACAGACGCTGTAAACAGAACCGAAAACCCAAAAACTCCTCGTTCACAATCGCAATAGCTCCGAAATGATTTAAGCTATGAACCTGATATTTGTCATTAGATAGAGTTAAGCTATGTTCACACAATTAGATGAATTGGTCGAAAATAGCGCAAATTTGTGAATATTAGTTTGATTTTTGTGTGAACGAAATATTTGTTTACAGCCAATAGCTTGGGCAAGCTGATTTGCAAAATTTGCAAGGTAAAGGTGGACACAAACATTCTTTTGACACAGAATTTAGGGTGGAGGTGCCCAGAGTCAGCTTACGGCCGCGTAGAAACCAATACAAATAAAGAACAAATTTCTCAAGCAACAACAAACTCCATAAATAGAAAGAGAAAACCACTTATAGCCTGCTCATGTGTCTGTGTGCCTGATACACACGAAGTCACTGGTCCCCCAACAACGAAATATACATTAAAGACTACGCAAACACATATTTGTTCTTGCGTTGAGGAAACAAATATGAAATTATTGTTGCACTAGGCTTAGCAACAACATTGCATGCGCGGCGTGCGCATAGGGCCTGGGCACCCCTGATGTAGGGCTTACAACGATGCAGCGTCAAGGCAAAATAATTAAATTGATTTAATAATTAATTATAATTAATACATTTTGTTAGTTTTAGTCCAAACTTTTAAAGTTTCGACAAATTTATTTGCAATTTAATTTGTAGTGTGAGCACCTAGACAAATTCGGACACAAATCAGACAAACTTCGCCCTGACGGTTTGTATAAATTAATTTGCGTTTATGAATTTGGCTTTAGATAGTTCATTGGTTCACGAAAACGCCATCGAAACGGTTCACAAGTGGTTCAGAGCCATATCTTAGAAATTGTATAAGCTATAATCGGTCTGTTAGTTGGTACTATGAAGTTAGATAGTATACTACTTCAGGACGTGTTTGCAGCAAAAAGGCAAAGACTGCTGATGATAGAATTGGGAAGTTCTTGAATCAGCTGTACAGTCGACCAGCCTCCTTTGTGTTTGGTGTATTCCAAACATAAGCGACCTCGAGCCAGCTTGCTTAAACTTGCTAGTTAGTTAATAAACATCTTTAAATATCAAGGCTTTAACCTTAAATTGTTGCACTTGGCAGTTCAATTGGTAACATTTTCTGCTTTCCTTTAAAAATCAAGTTGAAAATGCGGTCATTGGCCCAAAAAGTGTTTAATTAAACTTAAATCACTAAGATTAAATTAAATGACGTAGAAACACAAAATAAATTAAACATGCAGAAGCCAAAGATTTATTTATTATACCGGCCACACACACAAATCTCTTCGAAATTTTCACACAATCTGTGACTGTCATGTGAATTATGTTGGTGGGATGGGTAGAAGGAGGAGCAAGGATGGAGCACTGCGTGTACACAATTGAAAATTGTTGTTGTACCCCAAGGTAATTCAATTTCTGGTTTGTTCTTAAGAAGAAATATTTACGTCAATGGTTGAAATATTTGTGCTATTTATTTATTTTATTTTTCCACTCGGTTGACAATTGGCAACGCTTTCTGACCACCAAAGAGCAAAACTAATCAGCGGGATGCGTAATTGAAGCCACCTACAACAAGTAGAGGGGGGATGGAGGGAAATATATATTTTTTTTCTTTGAGCAGCTTATGTAAGATTTTAGGCACGTGCCGGCCTACATTTCGCTCCAGCTATATACGAATTCATAAATGTGTTTTCCTTTGATGTTATTTACAATCTACGGAGAATTACTCGCATTTTCTAGGCCAAATGCCAAATTCTATATTCGGTATTGAAATAAATGTTTGACTGTATTTAACATGAACATTTATCATTTATGTTTAATGATCAGGTGTAAAAGGCTTTAGCATTAAAATTAAACGAAACTAATTGGATTTTTCTCTTACTAATCAGATTCGATTTGGGAAACATTTAATAACAAAAAATATTTGTCAAACAAATATTCTTGAATTGTTATAAAATTCTTATAAATTGAATTAACTTTTCAACATTTCTATCGAAGTATTAAAATATTCATTTAAAAAACGAAGCGTGAATTGTAAAATCAACAAAAATGTATTTAAATATTAAATAAACAAAACAAAAACAGCTGGAAAAGTGTTGCACAGACAACAAAAACCCCAAAACTCTGTTAGGCCGGCCACATGTGTTAATTTGCTTGACTGGGTCGCAAACTGCTGACAAATATTGAATGCAAGTTTTTTTGTTTAACCAAACAACTGCAGCGCAGCTGAGTGTCCGTCCCTCCGTCTGTCTTGATTTTTCTATTTGATGATTAACACATTTAAAAAGTTATTTTGTTGTTGTGGGTTCTGTGTTTTGATAATGATAATGGTAATGATGAGGCCCCAGCAGCGATGCGACTCGGTAATTTAGTGGCCGCCAAAGACGCGGCCAAAGTAAACATTTGAATAGCGAGTCAGTTGCCCATGTGCCTCGCACGCGTTTCGCACTCTGGGCCCATTAGAGAGGGCGGAGGGAAGGCCCATCTTTTCCATGCTACTGCTCCCTGGCGCGTGGAGTTCACGCGGCGGCGTTGTTTGCATAGTCGTCCGTCGACGGTTGCCTCGTCCGCAGGTGGTGTTGATGATGATTATGGGTTATGCTTTAAAAAGCTGGTAAATGAAAATTTTATAGCACTGCAATTGCTTTTGTTATAAATTTTCCAAGCACTACAACATGAAGTTATTTTTGGCTTCCCGTTTGGTAGTTGGGTGTGTGTGGCTGCGTGGGGATTTACACGCATTTCGAGCATACTTTAACGTGTGCGGTTTTCTCATGCTCAAGTGTGAGATTTAACGCTTCAAGTGGCAAGGATAGAAGTAATTGCAATTTTATTGAGAAATTGTTTAAAATGGTTTGAGTTTATGAATTGCTTTAAAGTTTTGTGGAATAAAGGGAGAGAAAGGGTTCAAATTGTGTTATATTTACTTTATTTATTAAATTAAGGGCGTTTGCCCCGCGGAATTGCTTTCCTGACGGGTATGGCGTCAACTTTAATTTAAACTTTAAGGTCTGTTTATGAATTTTGCATTCTCATAAATTTCCAGAGTGCCCATAAGTTTTCCAAAGAGTAAAATCATATGAGCGGTCACTCTGGTTTGCCAGTTGTGTATTGTTTAGATTAGTATTCAGACAAACTAAACCGTTCACTAGCGAAATTGACAGCTAATTCCGATGACGGGGTTAGCGTACGGTGCAGTGAGACTGTTCAACGCCAAAACACCACCCTTCATCAAAGTACCACCAAATGTGAAACGGTCACACTGCGGCGATTTGCTTGCATTTGAATTCTGTTAAATTTTTTTTTGCCGATGAATCAGCTGTTTCAGCCTGTCAAGTTAGCAGCGCCATGAGCTTTCCGACGCTTAAGGCTCATACGTATGTACATCCGAAGTAACGAAAAGTTTCACATCAAAATTGAGGGAACAAGAAGCAGAAGTTACGATTTCGCCACTTGAACTTTTTGCAAGTACGGAGCTAAGAAGTTGAATGTTACGCTTAACAGTCAATGTTACGCTTAACAGCACATTTGTAGAGGCTATGCAAATTGGCTGTGGGACTTATTGTACTTTGAGCAGCTGACGCAGCATTGAGAGAATGCACCATGTTAAGTCACTCTGCTTCTACCTGGAGCGATGAGCTGGAGTGCTTTTAACTATAGAACTTGAGTTACAGGTAGCATTATTCTGTTTGGGGTAGGGTAATTTGGAGAAGCTCCATCAATAAGGAAAATGCTATGTTTACAGTAGGTTACGACGGGTCTCTAGGTGTTGTTACAGACAGAGTGTAAGGAGCTATTTTGAGGAAAATGTCTCAATATATTTTCTAGCCAGATGCAGTTAAACTGACAAAAAAATTTAATTACTGTAGGTGTGACCGCATATTTTTAAGAGAAAAATCTCGAAATGGCGCGATTCCGAGTATTTTTTATCGATACTTTGAATAATTTTACAACACCAAGCACTTTACCAACATTTACTCTTTTTTAATAGCCTTGTGCGCAAAAGTGGAATTTTTGCTTATGCCATTTCACCCTGAGGCGTAAATTTTGGAGTTTAGCTTACACACCAGCTGGTGAACACCCTTAATATATTAACCTTGGCAAAAAAGCAAAAAACGAATATAGTCGTTTGAAATGGTCTCGCATCCAGAAATAATTTCCATAATTTGGCGTTGAAATAACGGGATGTCAATTTGGGATCTTTCTCACAAGCATTCCGACTTACATTTTGTGAATAAGGCTTGGGAGAAGTGGCAGAGCTTCCACAAAAAATCAACTGATCGAGCACGGTGACGAAACATATGACAGTCTTTTTATCTGGAGTTGACATCCGTCGGAATTGTTTTCCTTATATTTTAAGGTGTTTGTTTTTTGCTTGGAAATTTGTTTAGTGTTTTTGTATAATAAGTGAAAATAGTTCAAGAACAACTGACTATAGCTGATTTGTTTTAAAATTTGCTTTTATAGGGGGAAGTTATATTTATTTCTCTAAGGATTTTGTTTACTTGATTGGCATTTGTTGCTCTGATGCTCAGTAAATTTTTCAATTTATGACGACGAAGAAATGGTTTGCATATTATTCCACTCACGCTTCACACCGCTATCGATATGTCAACGATCGAAATATTGTAATCAGCGTTGTCAATTAACATTTATAGAAGTTATAGGCAAAAACAAAATTTTGGTGCCCGCATCGCTACCGACAGCCGCCTTGTTCAGAACGCATACTTACTGCTCATATATTAGAGTGAGTCAAAGCACATTGGGCCCAATGGCCGATTATTTGGCATAAAGTCGAAAATTAACCCTCATGGCAACAAAACTCATTTTTAATAATACACCTTTCAACTACATAGTCTATTTACAAAGAATCGAATAATTGGCCCTGTTCCGAATTTCGACTCGATTTTCGTGTAAACTTTTAGTATTTTGAAGTCAAATTTGAAAACGTTGTATAGAAGGCGACAAATAACTCGGAATCTGTGATGAGCACTATTGATCAGATATTCAATCGAAAATGAACAATATTCTTGAAATTACATGTGAGCGAAAAATTCGCTATGTTTACACGAAAATCGAGTCAGGAATTCGGAACAGGGCCTAATATTTTCGATTTTTGGCAACCCTAAAATTATTAATTATTCAAAATCAGGTTAATTGATAAAATTGGCGTCATATAATTTGTTACTTTATGGACTTCGCATGTGTAAAGATGCACAAAACATTTTGGCAAAATAGCAGATAATGAAGGCCGGAGTACTGTTCGAATAAATGAAAGATTTTTTGATAACGTTCTAACATGTTCCGATTAATGTGATGTTGTGTGTTGTCCCTAAACGAGTAACTTTAATCAAAGTGCAAGTCTTCTGTGGACTAAAATTAACCTTGTGCGTGACTGTGCGTTTATTAATGGGCGTCAAAATAGAGAAGAAAGTGTGCATTAAAAGATAATAGTTATCCTCTTTGCGGCTTTCAGGATGCTTTGGCGAGGTTGAGCTTGAACTCTATCATGCAACGCTGCTGGACGTATCAATGGCAACTCTACCTCTCCTAAAAACTGGATTTGGCCAACTAATAAAATGTTCGCTTAATTTGACTATAAATTAAGAAGTAAATTTTTAATTTAAATTTTAACTTTTATTCACAGTTATCAAAACTTTGTTTTAAGATCACGTATACGCAAAGTTGCCATATAAGGGCGGTCGGGGTAGGTAGGTCAAATTAACAAAAATTTTGTTTTAATATTTAGAATGTTCACATTTATCAAATCAGTTCTAAAGGAAGGAAGCGTTCAGCTTTTGGACTTGTCAAAAGCCCGAAAGCTAAAACTCACAGGGCAAATAATTTTCTAAATTTATATATGTACAAAGTTGTCTGAATAGGAGTAAACAGAGAGCATTGTCTAATACTGAACCCATTTTATATCCTTTTTATAACTTTAGTTTGAGGTAGCTGCCGTCTGTGGCCCAGTGGTTAGTGTGCTGGACTGCTGGGCGGGAGGTCGATGGTTCGATCCCGCCTCTGAAACATCTAATAATAAAAGTTTTTTTTCTTTCTTTAGAAAACTAGCTTTTACACATCCCTATTACCTACCACCACGTTACCCCCAGCTGTTAAGTAACTAGCCATGGAAAAGCAGTTTCTCAAACTTTGCACGTTCGGAATTAGTCCCTTTCTCTATTGCGAAAATTCTAAAGCACACACGCCAAGAGATTGAGAGAAGCTTGGCTTGGCCCCGTTGGAGAGCTTTTAGCTTAACAATTTTACCTTTACCTTTTACTGTAATATCTGCCATAATTGTTTTTTTGCAGCAAAATTTTCATCAGAATAGCAGGAAATTATTTGCCTGTGTTAGGCTTAGGCAAATAATTTGAAAAAATTTTTAAATACCTAAAATAATTAGATCAAATATGGCCATAAAGTTCGCTTATTTGGATAATTAAGAAAATTTGTTATACAAATTTGGGCAAATTATTTGCCTGTGGGACCCTTAGCTGTCATTGTTGTGTTTGATTTGAATAAGCTCCGAATTTTCTTTAAAGATTTTTGTCAAACTAGCAAATTCATCTAAGAGTATCTATTTTAATAAAGACTATTGTTTTTGTCTTTGTATGGTCACATTTTACGTCACCCAATGGCCCGTTGGCCCTCCAACTCAAAGCGCAATGAAATATCATATTTTGAATATTTGCGAAACAGATGCTGATCCGGTTTAAGATATTTATCGAAACAAGATTTTGGTTGCAGACCTGTTGATCACAGATTCTTAGATAGTTGACAGATTTTAGCCTGAATTTTTGGTCAAAACTTAAAATTTTATTTTTTATGTGGGAGGACACATCTAGTTTAATAAGCTCTTTAGAACGTCAGAGTCACCAGAGAACACCAGAGTCCGGCGCCTCCCTGTCTAATGTGTATACAACAGCGTTCTGCGGCAGCGACGCGTCGCGACAATATACGAGCTTTTACTGCTCTCTTTTGCAACAACAAAGAAGTGCTGAATGAGCGCGCTCTCGCGCGGCTAAACACACACACGCAACGCCAAAATTAGTCTGATTTGACGTTTTTCAGCTTGCCTTATGATTTCCATCTTTCTGGATAACAATATGCCGATTTTGTATATGATTACTAAGACGCATCTTAAATAGTTTGTCCCCGTCAAAATTCTAAGGAAGTTCACATTGATAGTGTGTTGAACCGAACCTCTTTTCATATGTAGGAGGTCCGGTTCAGGTTACAAAATCTTAGGACGTCTGAACCGAACCGGTTCTTACGGGTTTGGTTTAGGACCGATTTGCAGCCTTGATTAAAAACTTAGAGTTTCGGTTCGAGCAACCCCACAAAACCTAAACCGAGATGTGCCAAGATGCAAACACTCCGTCGGCTCATTCAATTTCTTTACAAAGGTGATCTGTGAAGTCTTCCACTTCTGGCCACATATCGCCGCATACAAAAAAACAAGCCTGATGAGTATATTTCTGCCATTGTTTTCTTAGGTGTTTGTTTTGCACACCAGTGTTTCGCTTGTTATTGTAGCTGGTACCTGGTGAAATGTGCTATCAGTAGCGAAATGTGCCAACAGCCAGGCGAACAATTTAAATATTTTACGATAAAACAAAACAACAAAAAAAAGACAAGGAATGAAATGTTTTCGGTGTTGCGTGTTTGGTGTGAACGAACTGTCACTCATTGTGATGCGCGTTGTTATTTCAGCAATGCAAAGTGCGCTAGATAAATAAATGAGAATGAAATATTTTATCTTTATCTTTACACTTTCTAATCTTAAATAAGCTCATCAAATGTTAACTCTTCACTTAACGATTAAACCGCTTTAAATCAATTAAATCAATCCACATACCATTAATTACATTTAACAATCGCCTTTGAATCGTTCGACTTACCTAGAAAGAGAAAGGAAACAAAATAATTCAATTAAATGGTTCAATTTATGTTCATCCGGTTTGGGCATCAATTTATTTTTAAAAATTCATTTATAACCATTTAGATTTAAATATTTATGGCTGAGCCTGACATTAATAACTTTATTACAATTTTTTTGTAATTAATCGTTTCAATAATAAATTGAAATTGCCCAGAGCCAAAAATATAAACTGCAAAGGCGAATAAAAAAATGTTCTATAAATCAAATTTTTGTGCAGCGAGAAGTTTTTCTGCATTTGCAGCAATATGAAATTGTACAACACGTGTTTTGTGTGTGAGTGGGTTGGTCTTAATGTCATCGTAAAGCAGTTTATTGACATTTAATTTTATGCCCAATGCAGCAGAAAACTGGCAAAATTACAAAAGAAAACACACGCACACATAATTAAATTACTTGTGACAATGTACAAATTGAGTTTTTGATTTAACCAAAAAGACTGTAATTACAATTTCCTACTAAAAATCAATTTAAACTTCTACAATTCAATAAATATAAATAAAACGTGCATTTAATAAATAACTCACTTCTTCAAATTGCAAACGAGAAATGCCAACAAAAACGACGTTCAACGCAGAATTGGGTCAATACATTTAAAAACACGAAAAAGGAAATGCAAGTGTACAAAATGATCAAAGTTTGTTTTTTTTTTTTTGCTCTGTTATTGCATATACAAATATTAAATTGATGGAGAGAAATCCGTAGCTTGTTTAACGATGATGGGACTTAATACAACCTTGGAAAATATTGTGCGAATTTAAATAAAGTTGATCTGAACTGAGAAATATGAAAGACTATACAATACATAGATGTCACATGACGTTCAACACCGTTTGATAACAAACAAAGATTGCAATAATGGGGCGAAACTTTAAAAGCATTAAAAGTGACAATATCCCTAAGACTGCAAGTGCAAACTCTGCCAAAGAAATTTTTCTGATTAGGTTATTAAGTGATTATCAGTAGACAAAAACAAAGAAACCTTATTATTCCCCCATAGAAATTAAGGAAAATTAACAGAAATATTTTCGCATAATTTTTTGGCCATATTTGTTGGTCAATTGAATAGGTGCACCTTTAAAAAACTTTAAATATAATAAGAAAACGGCATTTATACAATGTTTCACATCTTTTTAATAATAGTGTCCCCCTTTTTTTTGGTTAGTACTTTTGTGGATCCCGTTCGTACGTTCGGCTTTGCAAGATGACGTTGAGAAGCACTCAAAACTCCGTCAAAGTAGAAAGGAAGCTTTTCGAACTATTTGATACAAAAAGGGGTTTGAGGCAGGGTAATACCTAATCGTATGACTTCTTTAATTTTGATGGAGTATATACTGCGCCATTGCCCACATGCCTTATGCTACTCGCATAAGCCGATGATATGGACATTATCGGCAAAAACGAACGGGCGTTAAGCAAGGCGTTGTCAAAAATTTTGAGTCAGTCTCAACTGAGAGGGTTGGTTGTCGTCAAACGAGGACAATACGAAGTACCTAGTATCTGCGAAAAGGAAGTCTATGCGTCTTGGACAATCTGCTATAATAGGAGAGTACATTTTTAAAGTTGTAGAGGATTTTGACAGAAACAACGCCTGGAAATTCGATGAAGCATTACTCTTGCAAGCCGATGCTACTGCGGGCTCAGTAGGGATTTCAAGAGCAGAGCCCTCTCTCGAAGAACAAAAATAACGCTATACAAGTCGCTTGTCATCCCAGTCCTGCAATACTTCTCGGAAACATGGACACTGAAAGCAGCGGATGATAAGATACGGGGATCAGAGGAGGCCGACAACATGTTAAAAAGGTCCGTGTTTTCTTGAGGTCGAGATATTTTGCACGTGTTCGCATATCTAGAGCTTTTGTAGTCCTTGTTTTTAGATTCCTGTGCTTCTCCTGACAACTCTCGCATCGATAAAAGTTGTCGTTGTATTAGCTGCTTACCATGATCCAATATTTTATGGACAGTAGGAGTTAGTTTTTTCTCCGGATACTTTGCTCGTAAAAGAGACCTTGTATCCTTGGCATATTTTTCATATTTGCAAGCCTCAACATTTTCGCCACAGCTTAAGACATTGAGAATGATCTTAAACCTTTTTATGACATCCAGATGAATTCCTGTTATTTGAGCAGTTGCCTCATCGTTATTGGAAAACCTCCGAGCTGTGTTTCCATCATTCGTGTTTCCATAGCCCTGCTTAGGGTAGTCGACTCTTAGCCCGAGTCCGCCAAGAACTTGTGTTGTATATCCAGTTTCCTTATACTTATACTCCTTATACTCCTTATGGGTATCTTTAATCCCAGTGGCTTTGGTTTTATGACACTACACGTGTTCAAAGGATGCAGGGCGCATTCCCATTCAGGATATGTGTTTACTTTAGCACAATGTTGTGATATTGCGTTTACCGCTTGGTTTGAATTCACCTAAATACATAGATTACACAGTGCAACTCATAAATTGGTTACGCCTTCGGACCGCGATATTTTTTAAGAGCATACCGAATCTAAAAAAATCCCCAAAGGACTTGGCCCTATCACATCGTAAAGGTACTTTTTTGATATCCAAATATTTTCACCCCAAACTGTCCATATATCATAAACCGTTTGGAATTTCGTTTTTATATCTTGCGCAAAAGTTAAAGATATAAACTAGAGGAAAAAAAGCATAACGACTGACCCAAAAATTGGCATTTATGCTTTAAAACTGCACAAACTTCAAAAAAAGTAATACTTGTTCATGTTTTTTGCCAGAAACGGCTAAACTACTGCGTATTTGAAAAACCTTTCTCCTGTGAAATTATCCCAAACAACAATATTAACAAATCTCTAGTACACGCTAGCTTCATACGAACACCCCTTCATACCGTTTTGAATGATTTGTATGTAAAAATTTGTAAAAAAATGTTTTTACTTGCCATTCCAGCAACTCGGGATTCAGTTTAACGGTCCTTTTCAACACTTCACAATCTAAGAAGAATGCTTATTAATTTAAACTGAGCGGTTCTCAAAAATTGTTAGCTAATAAATTTGATAATTAAAAATTGCATTATTGACATGAAGAATATTATTTTAAAATGTTAATAAATCAAAATTATTCTTCTATTCTTCTTCGAACCAAAACCTTGGGTTCAGGGGTTCCGAAAACCGGTCAGCGAACCGATCCTTAGATTTACAACAGGTTCGAACCCCCGGACCGAACCTTCTGTTAAATTTTAGAGGTTTGCAGCCTTGGTTTTTATACGTTCCGAAACGTAACATTTGAAACAAAAAATACAAAAATTTATCAGTTTTAAAAATTGTTCAACTTTGAACCACTGTAAAATATAAAACAATTGACCAAATTCAATAAACCAAACATTTCCGGGCTATCTGGGGTTCCCTTTATTAAATTAAATTAAAGCGGTCAAAAAAATCGACCATCAATTTTTGATTTTTGCAACGCTAAATTCGCCAAACCGGCCACTGTGCGGTGATTGGCGTGTTCAAGCGAAAAATTCTTCGGAGGATTTAAGGACCTTTAAAAGTTTGCGATGGTTTCCGCATTCGAATAAATCGCGAACTGTATGAGCTCTATGGGGACACCAGTCTGTTCAAGCGCATGAAGCAACAGTGGTAGCGCTGGATAGGATATGTCACCCGAATGGATGAAGAAGCTCCATTAAAAAAAGGCGTACAAAGCGATGGCGGCTGACTATGGAGAAAAGGCAAGAGGGGACACCCACCACTACGATGAGCGGAGCAGGTAAGATTAGATATTTCCAATTTTGGTGTGAACAACTGGTGCCAGCTCGCACGCAACAGAAGCAACTGAAGGGCATTTATAGCAGAGGCCGAGATCGTCAAGCGGTTGTGATGCAAAGATCGGACCAAAAGAAGCAGAAGAAAAAGAATGAGTTCAAAAATCGGAATTAAACAGTACAAATTCGTAGATATGCAGAGAAAAAATCGAATAAACTTGACTTCATTTTGTAAAAGAAATAAGTATGAGACATGATATTCTAGTAGTCCGCATTTCCCCATGAAGTTCTATGAATTTGACAATCTATCCGAATTTAAAACATAACAAAACACAGCGGCGCAGGTGAGCGTGTTCGGTTGAACATATGATTATTTTTTATTTTCGTTAGAGAGATAGTAATCGAAAACAAACAGACTGCGAACATTTTGCTAATTATTTGTATGGGAAGGCTGGGGGCCCTCCGTAATACCTAGTAATGCAGGTTGTCGGCAGCCCGTTTACAAAGCGGCCATCATACAAAAGAGGGTTTTCCTTCATACTGATGGCAAGTAACACGGGAGTAACCCATTTTGTAATGGCAATTTGTATCATGTGTCGAACAGTGTGAAGGCAGCCTTAGATACCCATAAAAAAAATTTTAAAGACCCACAAAATAAAACATTTTTAAAAAAAATTGACTTCATCCCCCATTGCAGAAAGCTATCTAAGCCACTGCAACTAACCAATAGATGGCGCCACTTCTGTAACCATTTCGAAGCTGACCTTTGATTAAAACTGACGTTTGTTTATCATTCCTTCGGCAAATCAATAAATAATGCTAATTACTATCTCTAGCAGGTGCGAACTATCTATCAAAACTGTTGGAGATATAACGTTTTTTTCCAAATTGGGGGGCCGGAAGGTTGCGTGCCAAGAAGAAAAAAAGAACTACAAATAATTACTGGGAACATAATGAACCTATTCAAGTGAGGTGCAGTGTAGTGTGACAAATGACAGAAGTCGATCGCGCACTTTTAAAGTTACAAACGCCATTCTTAAACCCTAACTTCTTTGAGGTTCTGGTACGACATCTTAAATACCAGTGTAAAGTCGGTGTTACTAGAATATATATACCTATCTAGTTAGGTAGTAAAGTCGGTGTTACTAGAATATATAGCTCAGATACCTAGTCTAGTTAGGTAGCTTCAAGCCTTAGTTACAAATGACTGAGGTCAGGCACGGAAGGTACAAAAAAAACTCCTCTGGGTTGGCTTCTGTTCTTAATTCAGAAAAACTTCTACACCGAAGCAAACAATGTTAATTTAGAAGTTTAGAAAGGCTGATCGCTTCCGATCTGTACCACATTATACTTTTTTTTAAATTTTCCTACCAAAAATTTTGTTAAGTTCAAGAAACAATTAATAATAGCAAATTTCTCACTTATTTTTGGCGCGCAATTTGTTGGATTTGCTAGTTGACTCATCGACAATTGTCTCAAGTCATGCCCCTTAGCCCCCCAAAACCGCCCCCGCATATGAGTAGCATGCATAATTCGTCATTAAAAATGAAATATATTTATTATTGCTGCTTTCTTCTGCCACGATTATTATGGTTTGACTTTCTTTGCTTGCTGGCGATTGCTCTCTTTTGGTTATGTCGACTGCTTTCTTTCGCACTCACCGTGCTCTTTTTGCTCTGCCTCTTTCTCTCTCTCTCTCTCTCTCTCTGTGTGTCTCTCTGTCTGCCAAACGCTTTCGCTCTTCCAAAAAACCAAACAAAAAATTGTTTATCATAACTTTTAATTGCTCTCAAAACTCTTCAGAATTTGTTTGTGTGTGTATGTGGGGCGGCATGTTGAAGAAGTATCTGGTGGATTGTAATTACTCGATTGCTCATACGCCACCGGAACGTTTATTTATTTCCAGTTAAGTACATAGATAAAACAAATGGAAATTGTTATTGTGGCTGGGGCATACATATATGTTTTGTTTTTTTATAAATTTACTTTTGGGCAGGTGCTTGAACTTTTCTGCTTTACGCTGAGCGGCGGCTCTCTTGGGGCCTTTTATGGAAATTTTTTGCGTTGCAGCAGCAGCCCCCCAAAAACAAAAAACACGTTTTGTGCAACAACGCCAAATACAAATCAATGCAGTTTCAGAGTGTGTTTTTTTTATGTGCCGGTTTACCTTCACTGCAAAATGCTTTTGAAATCCAGTTTGGCGCAGCTGCAGCGACGCTGAGAATCCAAAAAGCGCAGCCGCAAAACAGTTACGAGGCAAACAACGCGATACAACAAAAAAAATAATTTCGCTGACCCACTAAAAAGAACAACAACAACGTGCAAAATATAATTAAACGTGCGTGTCTGTCAATATCTGTGCATGTGTGTGTGTATCACCTGAGAGAATCAGAGAATTGGAGAGAAGCGGCGACAGAGTCGACTGCATTGCAAAAGCAACGCATTTGCTGCCTTTTTTATTGTTATGGCAACGATTCTTGTGAGGCCTTTTCTTTGCTTCGTTTTGAAATTTTTTTTTTACATTTTTTTACTGTTCCTTCTCCTTTTTTTTGTGTGTTGCTAACGGTGCTTGGGTTTTATTTATATTCAAGTGCATCTGTATGCGTGTGTGTGTGTGTGTAAACATGTTTTTTTAAAGTTGCGTTTTTGCAAAATCGAATCACGAAATGTCTTGTAAAATGAAACAGCTTTAACCCTTTGTTGACCAATTTTACCAGGCATGTTGGCATGTGGCACCGTCTTGTACGCCCGACTGACATATTATCAACCCACAGCCTAAACGGCTTATACTACAGGTTTGAGATTTGGCATAGACCTTCGTTTAGTTATGCAGGCGCGCACTAAGAAAGAAAATTTGGAAAATTCCACCCGGGAAAGTCGGAAAAGCGTGGGAAAAGTTTGTATGGGGAAAAATTTATTTTTTCATCCGAATGACTTGAAACTTGGTTTGTAAGCATAGTACGCGAAATAATTCGACACGTGTTTTCCCGATTTTGGAAAATCCGCCCACGAGGAAAATGGCCGGAAAATTCAGCATGCAAAAAACTATTTTTCATCCGATTGACTTGAAACTCGGTTTGTAAGGTCAAAATGAGAATTCATTTGTGTTTTCATTTTCCGATGTTGGAAATACCGCCGGGATGCCCTCTGGGAAGTGGTTGGAAGGTGGATGGAATGTGGGTGGTAAGTTGTTTTGGAAGTAGGTGGTATGTGGATGGGATGTGGGTGGGATGTGGGCGGGAAGTGCGCGGGAAGTGGGCGGATGGTGGGTGGTAAGTGGGAAGTGGATGGGAAGTGGGTGGGATGTCGGCGGAAAGTGGATGGTATGTGTGTGGAATGTAGGTGGAATCTGGGTTGAAAGTTGGTGGGAATTGGGTGGAGAGTAGGTGGGATGTGGATGGGAAGTGGGTATGCATTGGTTCTATACTGTTGAAGGCGCAGCGAAGCGCGACGGGTTATTTGCTAGTAAATCGATTTGCCGGGTAAGAAATTAATGATGAGTTATCTCAAGTTATGCGTACAGGCGACCAGGCCTTCCCGCTACCAGCGTAAAAAAATGTTGCATACATTTTGGATTTGGTCACACTTGGGTACGCTTGGGAACACTGTGAAATAACGGGTATATCGAAGTCGGTTAGCCACTTTAACACGCTCTCGTTTATATTGCGGCTGATTAAGTGTACTGGTGTTGAACATAAATACATTACACGCTTGTCTATACATATCTTTGAAATTTATTAAAAAGGGCATAAACAGGCTCGGACTTGTTCAATCTCCGGAAGCTCTAATGTAAATCTATAATTTTATTTAAAATCTTCGAATTTTTTCAGACGAAAATTCCACCAAACCAGACATTAGATAACAGAATTGATTGAAGAAAAGTATGATAATTGTAAAAATAAAGTGAAACAGGCGTTTCAGCAAATCTTTAGTTTTGCATTCACCTGCGATGCCGTTACCATTACCAATTCTAACAGGGCCTATCTGACGGTTACAGCTCATTTTGTAGAAATGGATCGATTTTATTTGTCTTCAAGCCGTTCGGATGGATGAGGTAAGAGGCCTAGTAAGCCGATTCAAAAACAGGAAAATTTATATTTTATGTTTTTCAAGATATGGTTTAAAAACTCATTTGTTTCCAGTTTTGAACGGTTTCTCTTTAATTTTAAAAGCATTTTTGAAATACATATGTATCTTAAGTTAATCCATTATGCAAATATAAAAACTCGCAGTTTACGAACACGTTCTCCGCGTTCATCCCCGTCTCCGCCCCACAGTACTTTTCTCTCAATTCGTTAAAAGCCATTTTTATGGTGTTCGTAGGACCGTCTATGACGTCTGTTTTATGTCATTTCGACACGCGCCCCCCGGAGAAATCGCGCTGATGGGCTTCTAATTTATCGTGACAAATATTTGCATCCCCCAAATCAGGTTAACTCTTCGTATAGACTGCCTTTAATGCTATTTTCGCTCTGTTTTGTTTTTTGGCCTATCGTTTAATCGTTATGCCTCGCGCTGTCTTAACTGAGCTTTAACATCCAATATATATTTCTTTTAGGAATCATCATTTAATGCATCTAATAACTCGCTCTCTGAAGACGTAATTTTTGAAGGATCACTCTTCGCTGATCACAATATTGCGATGCTAACTCAACAATCACCAGGACAGGGGAATAAATTATTGGATCTGTATTTTAATTTTCCGTTGTTTACCCTGGAACGGGACGTGCCATCGGAAGGATTGGCATCGGCTATAAAATGTGTGGTTTCTGACACCAGAAGCCCCGAGAATGACCGTCTTCCTAAAATCTTTGTGTAACGATTATTGTTAAAATCAGAAGTTTTTAAGTTTCGAAGATTTAACTGAATAAGTTTTTAGTTTGAAAGATGATGAATATTAAAAAAGTAAACACTGCATTCGTTCCATAAATTTAAATTCATGAATAAGTTTTCAAATATGAATGAAATATTTCAAAAAAGTAAATTATAGACCCGCTTACCTATCAGTATTTCCATCAATTTAATTCATGAATAAGTTTTCAGAATCGAGAGATATTTTTTTAGCTCAATTTACAATAAATACTTATTTACTATAATCCTAAGATTTACTTTTGTTTTAGTATTGTTAGGTTTCAATAAACTTTATAAAACAAAATATGTCATCTTTTGTTAATTTAGTAAATATATATTAAATCTATATATATATTCTCAAAAACACACTTCAAAAACCTAACGAAAGATCTTTGGCACCTGACTAACAACCACTACAAAATAATTAACCGAAATAAACTACACATGCAAGATTTCGCAAAGCTTCACTTTGACGAGTCGTTCACAAGATTAGACCTTACTAAAAATTTTTGACTCCGCTTCGGACACACAAACTCACACACAAACACATTTTCGACAAAAACACTACCCCAAACTGTTACTTCTGTCACAACAGAGACCTACCCACTTTTTCAACTCCCGCTCCAAGTACTTCCCGAACTCCAATGCACTACTCTACTCTCAAACCCCAATAAACAAAATAGATGCTAATCGTCAACTTCTTAAAAGAAACCAATATTTACACTACTATTTAACCCATTAAATAAATTTAAAAAAATCATTACAGTAACCATTACCTTATATTCCAAACCCATAAACACTGAATATCTAATAGTAAATATCCTGAATGTATAATCTACTCATACTATATTTATATTACACCCATTGATAGCTTAAGGTCCTTACTATAGCTTTAGTTCGTATGTTGTGCTTTTACAGCGCTTAGGAACTGTTTATAAAAATATAAATCAATATATTCAATCTATATTTTTTGCGGCGATTGTAGTTTTTATTACGCGTCAAATGATGCCTCAATTACCTCAATAGACCTGTTCATTGTTAAGATCCGGGCTTTTATTGAAAAATATCGAAAATATCGGTAATATCAATGTTTTTGACACCAAAATATTTATATCGAAATGATACTTTTTCAATATCGCCAAAAATATCGAATAAATATTTTTGAAATATTCGACAACCCTAATCCACACCAAACAGTGCATTTTTCGGGATGCATTGGCTGCTCTTCACACCAAATACGGCAATTTTGTTTGTTCACGTATCCATTCCACCAGAAATGAGCTTCGGCGCTGAACACAATTTTCCGATAAAAAAATTGGATCTTTGGGAATTTTCTCTGCATAAACAAACATTTTGGTTTTTCCCGAAATCAAAATTTTAAAGCATTTGTTTGAATGAAAGTGCCTCAAAGCAGATTTGATCCTTTTAGATTGATTAACAGAGCTTTATTGTATTTTCTGCTATAGTACTCAAACAAAAAAACTTTTTGTTGGTTGTGCAGCATTTTGTGCGAATGCAAAGTTTTGCAGTTCTAGCCTCATCTTCTTTTACTATCTTAATTCAAACAAACCGCAAAATGGAAATGTGATAATTTAATTTTTTGTCTTGTTTTGGCTGTGTTTATTTGGCGTTGCTCAAACAAATTTTCATGCGAATGTTAGGCACTTGGTCTGCCAAATCTCAATTTAGTTTAATGTTTCTAAGAAGTAACAATTAAGAAAGTAGGTCAAGGTCTCTCTCTGTATCTGCGAAAGTGTAAATTGCAGCTCGTATGTATGTATTTTGCTGCTGCAGTAGCACTAAATATCAAATCTGCTTCTTTTGCTCATAACTTGACTATCGTTCATCCCATCTTTATCATTTCTTTCTAGATATGTCTAGAAGGTGAAAACCTATAAAATTGTGGGAGATATAACGTTTTTTTTTGCCTACATTCGTTAATTATAGCTTCTTCGATTCTTGTAACCTCCATAAACCACTAATGCAAGAAGTGTCCCTTTGATTTTTTTGAAAAGGGTTTGTCTTGGGCTTGGAACAATCACTTAAAGACTATTCTTGATGTTAGTTTCTTGTTTTCTTTTTCTTTCTCTATTTCTTTTCTCTTGAGTAGAAACAAAGTATCAAGGATATACAGATAAACTAAAATCAATTAAAAACCAGTTACTTGCCAATTGACTAATTTTATCGTTTCAATTGTCTCGTAAAATATACTAAATTGCATCTTCTATTTCCAGTTTGGATCGATCAATTAGTAGCTTAATTGGGAACAAAAAGCTGCAGTATCAACAAGAATAGGCAAATAGATATGTACATATCTGTGTATCTCTGGGTACCTGTTGTGAGCCGCTGAGTTACCTACAAACGTGAGCAATGGCCAACTAGAACAACACGTTCACTTGTGACAAGTAAACAAAATGAGCAAAAGGAGTGGTTGGGGGCAAAACGCAACTGCGGGGCCGATAAAGTAAAAACGTGTTTTCTGTTGCAACCGTCATTGTCGTTGCTATTTATCGCCGCCATCCCCCCCTCCACAGTTTATTTTATATCTGGCAAGAAACGTGCTTTTAGAACGGAATGCCAGCCCAACTGGAATTGTATCTAATTAGTCTACCGGTCTGCGACTGCCATACAGAAGGTGCCACAAATTAGACGCCTCCCCCCTTTTTTTTTGTTTCCTTCTGCTCAGTGCACATGCTGGGCCCAATAAATAAGCACAAATGAGACAAATTTTATGCCCCGAGTGCATAAATATTTTGCCAGTAAATTATTAAGTTTTATTATTTGTTGACACTGGCATTTTGTTTTCACTTAATTATTTATTTCAGGATTGAATATTAACCCGAAAAATTGCAATTAAATGCACATTTTTGTGGATTTTTTTTTTTTTTGGGGAGGGGAAGGTTAAATGTGTCAATGTAAATGATTTTTAAATGCATAATTAATGCCTGAGAGAGAAGTTATGTGTTTCGATATTCTGCTAATTGAATGCAAATTAGTGCTGATACAAATCAAATAAATTAATTTGAAATTTGGAAAAATGGGCAAAAGGTGTGAAATTATGTTGGTGACAGGAAACGGAAATTGGTTAAGCCCTTTGACCTGTTTAGAAGCGAAAAGAGGCAACTTTTATAATCACTTGTAGCTGGAATAATTTATATAAATAAAGTGTTAAAAAAAATTTTATTCAACAATAGATGGCGCCACTATATTGACCATTGTGGCTACCCCACGTTAACTATTTAGTTTAAAACACGGCGTGTTGCCGGTAAGAATGAATGTAACACAATAGCAGAGAGATAAGTCAGTGTGAGTATGAGTTAGAGATGTAGGATCAGGGCTGCAAACCTCCTAAAAATCGACAGGGGCTCACTCCGAGGTTCGAACCCTCGAAATTTGTTGGGTTCGGGTTCACGGAGCAGGTTCAGAAGGTCGGTGAACCTAGGTTCCGGTTCGAACCGGGGTTCAGGAATAATTTTGTTCTTCGCTAATTGAGAAAACATGTAAGTAAATTGAACAAACTGCCGATTTCTCTTCTTCCAGATAGCTTGTAAGTGTCAGATAAGCTCTCAATTTACTCTGCTATTACTCTCTACGAGAAAGATAAGATGAGAAATTGGCCCTTAAACATTTTGTTCATATATGGAAGTTTAGAGGCTTGATAATATTAAATTTGAGCTTGGATCATCGGAAGTTTTATCAGGCTCCAGGTCAAATAATCCTGGAGCAATGAGTATTAGAGATCAAATGTACACTGCCTCTCAATTTTGCGCAACCGTCCAGTCTATATAAGTTCCAGTCATACCTGTTCCCGTTTTCGAATCCGATTGATCGGAACAGGTAAGTGTTGTGATTTCTAAGAAACTATTAAAGAATTCGACCGTATATTTTTGCCATCAAGAGGATCGAATGGTAGTAAGTAGATTTTTTAAGTAAAAAGCCGAATAACACTGTAGGTTTTTGTCGTTTTTGTCGACTGTACAACTGTTTCAAGAACCTCCCGGTTTTATGATAAGCAGGCTTTGCCTATCTTCTGCATGTCGGCAGAGCCCATTGCAATAATTGTTTGGGAATTTCAAAGAGAGCATAAGTGCAGAAAGTGACAACAACAGACAACGCCAAATTGACAGAAGTAGTCTTTGTGTATGTGTGTGCACCCATTTCGGCCCTTCAGTATTAGTGGGGGAAAATCTATCGCCCCAGTTAACACACTTGGTATAAGTTAATCTTTAGTGTGTCTTCCAGCAATCTTTCATTATTACTGACTCTATCGCTGGATAAAACTAATATATGAGTAGGAAATGTGCGCTAGACTGATACTTGTGATGCAGGAACAGCTTTTTCAACAAATGCGACATTGTTAAGTTCTTTACAATGATAGTTTTTCCAAAACTTTAAAAACAAAGAGATTGCTTTTCATCTTTATCAGAAGATAAACATGGTAAAGAATCATTAATTCTTTTATTTGCCATTCTTTGAGCTTTTACTTATTAGTTCCTTTTGTAAAGCAAAGCAAAGTAAAGCTAAATGTTTCTTTGTAAGCTGTTTTTATTCCTAGGCTTAAAAATTGTGGGAACAACTTTTTTGAACCGAACCCTTTTCAACTCTTTTTTGCTCCGGTTCAGGTTCGGGTTCGGGAAGAACAAATTGTTCTATTCCGGTTCAGGTTCGGTTCGGACTTCCCAAAAACTCCGAACCGGTTTGCAGCCCTGTGTAGGATACATAAAAAGGCGGGAGTATCGAGCAATGATAGTTGTTAGCGATGAGTGAACTAGATAGATGAACTGGATCTGTTATTGGAGCTGGGTGAACTGGGACTGGAACCGCCACACCATTGGGGCAACAAAAATCAATTCCTTCAGGCGATAGCTGCAGGCACCTATCGATATTAATGGCAAGCTATCGATGATAGGCGTGTGCCATCGCTGACCGCTTAAGGTCTTTCCGCTAAATTTCGCCAGAGCCGCCTAGATTTAATTCTCTTCAATGTAATAGCGAGTAATATTATAATTAAATAAAGTTATTTTCCTAAGATAACTGAACAATTTGCTAGCCAGTTTGTAATATGGCATAGATACGATATCTTCAACCGATTTTTATTAAATTCGCCAAAAATGTGTTGAAATAGATTATATTCATAATTGGAAAGTATAACAATGAGAAAGTCGGTCAAGCCCGACTATAATATACTCTGTACCTAGAGTAGGAGCTAAATGCAGTGCTGCTGTTGCGCTCATCTTTGTTTAAGCACGGTACGGAGTACTCAAAAAAGCGCTCGCAAACGAAAAACTTCATAAAAAAAACGTTGTAAAACCACACGCAAACAATTTGACGTCAAACCTTTTACGGTGTGTACGCAGAGAAACGAAATGTCAATCCACACGAACATCGAACTCGAACGTCGAACTCTGAATTTGTGGATTGTATTACCAGCTGTTCGAGCCTTTTTTGGGCGCCCAAAGTAATTAAATTTATTTATTTTGACGCTCAGAAGCATAAAAATGTCAGAAAAGAAGGGTGAAATTGCGATGATTAATACCGTAGAGGCAAAGATAAGTATTTGGAACCTCACCAATAAATATAATTTTGCTGCAGTTGACATGGAGAGCCTCCAGCAGCAGCCGACAAAGATCTGCAACAATCATGTCCGGGATAAAAGCAACAGTAAAAGTTTTTTAATTTTTATATGAAAATTTATTACATTTTTGATTAGTCTTGCACGACACCAGATTCGTATTGCGGCTGGAGAGGATGTTTCGTTTTGGCGTCAACTCAAAGAGGCAAATAAAACTTTTGGCGCTCATATGGAAGATTTGTCTCGAACTGTTGTGGTAACCTTCGTCCCGAAAGGGGCATGATGACGTCCCTCGTCATAACGGGCGTGACAACTATGCCGACCCCAGTCCTTATCCTCTGAACCAAGCCTGGGGCTTGCTGAGTTTTAAATTGAGTCTCGACGTGGAGTTCTATATCATATGGAATTGTCAAGTCCGAAAGTTTGCTTTTCAAATGGCTATCTGGGAGACTCCGGTCTCCTGGGGGCGCTAGTCGGCCACCAGCCAGGCTCATTGATTCGTATGCACTTTTCAGTGCGTACAGGGTACCGTGACTTTAACGTATCTATTGAACATGCCATTCTGTGTGAAGTACATTAGATCTTCCAATCTGTCTTCGCATTATCAGAATACTCATAGCGCTGGTAAATCTTCCCATATTTCCCCCTTGCCGAAAATAAGGCAACTGAGACATTGATGGTTGCTTCTGGCATCCTCATCTCTCTTCCAACACGATTTGTGCTGGAGAGGTGCCCCCTGGCTACACCCTTAACTATCCGTATTTCCTATTCTGCATTTTTATACCCTGTACCGTTGAAAATGGGTAAAAAGGGTATACTAAAGTTGTGCAAATGTATGTAACAGGGAGAAGGAATCATTTCCGACCCTATAAAGTATATATATTCTTGATCAGCATCAACAGCCGAGTCGATTTAGCCATGTCCGTCTGTCCGTCTGTCCGTCCGTCCGTCCGTCCGTCCGTCCGTCTGTATGAACACCTAGATCTCAGAGATGGTAAGAGATAGAGGTTTGACATGTATGGGACAAATGCTTCTTTTATCTGCACGCAGATCAAGTTTATTTTCAAATTTTGGCCACGCCCCCTCCCGCCCCCGCAATTTTGGAAAAAACGTTATATCTCCCACAGTTATAAAGATAGATGATTCGTACCTTCTAGAGATAGTTAGTAATTAGCAAAATCAATCGATTTGCCGAAAGAATGATAAGGATCGGATGAACGGTTCTCAAGTTATGAGCAAAAAAGTGAACCCAAGCCCTCCCACCCCACCCAAAAAAATGTTGCACAACGGATGGTCACACCTAAGGAAGAGAGGACACTGTTAAACATGTTTTTTGATGAGGTAACGAGTCGGTTAGCCGACGAGAGGTACAGAGTATTTTATAGTCGGGCTTGACTGCGACTTTCTCACTTGTTTATTGATGATTTTTTCAATTTGTATAAACAAATCGTATCTGGATTACCGTGTTAGATTAACTTAAAAATCCCAAATTTGTCATTTGTTGGCGTATTTGGCATTTTTTGTCTATTTTAGCACACTAATTTGTTTTTAGGTTCCACACGCGTAATAAATGACTTTTTTTGTGCGCCCAAACAGTTTGGAGTACTCAGATAGATATACTTGGGCTGTTTTTTGGGTTTAAGGGGAATTTAATCTAAAAAACTCATTAGGGTAGGTATAAATATTAAAATTTTTTTTTATAATGGAAGCATATAACATTGATAAATATCAAGTTTGGGAGCTACAGAAGTAAAACAAAAAGTTTTTATCACAGAAAATTTTTTTCAAACCAATCTTTTGTATGGCAGCTATACTATATAGTTGTCCGATTTTCATCAAACTTGGTGGAATTGTCAAAAAACATCGAAAACTTGTTAATACCAGGTTTGGGAACGTTTGAATTGAAAACAAAAAAGTTTTTCTTACTAGAACTACTATTTCGACCGATCGTTCCTATGGCAGCTATATGCTATAGTCTTCCGATTTCGATTAAACTTATCAGAATTCTGTGGAAGCATATAATATTGATCAAGATTAAGTTTGGAAGCGATAACATTGAAAACAATCAATCTTTTGTATGGCAGCTATACTATATATTCTACCGATTTTAATAAGAGAGATGCATGGCATATTTGTGTGAGTGTGGGACAATCCCTCTCATGCTCACTCTCTCTCTCTCGCGCTCTTAGCAAAACAGCTTATCATGTTATGTGTTCCAAACAAACTTTTCTTTGGCTGTTTGACCCATTTCGCGGACAAATTTTCCAAATATTCTTTCTTAGTGCGCGCCTGCATCACCAAACGAAGGTCTATGCCAAATTTTAGATCTGTAGGATACGCAGTTTTGGCTATGGGTTGATAATATGTGAGTCAGTCGGGCGTACAGATTTATAAGTATAGATGTGGTTGGAGATGCTTCCTTCTATGCGTTACGAAAGCAATAAAAACGTCAAACTTTTTAATGAAATTGAATAATCAGTCAAAATTTTATCAACTCAACAGCTGCTTGGCTACATTTTTATTTTTTTTGTCTACCTTGACACGTTCTTATGGGCCCCGAAAGTTTCATGTCCATGTCCATCTGCAGCCATGGCTCATCGCTTTCGTTGTTCCGTAGTTGGGCGACATGCGACATACTTTTAAATGCCAATTACGAGCGGCTGCTAACGGTTTTTTCTATTACCTTTTAGCCAACGAACGTCGTCTCGACGACGATTGAGTTCCGTTGCCTTTTGTTTTTCAATATGCCACGCACATGCGCTACCCAGTCACCCCCTCCTCCTCCCTTCCGTCCTGAAACCCACCCCGAAATCCATGTAATGCAGCACTTTTGAAACTTGCGTCAATTACAAGCGTGCGTGGGTGCCCGGGCCCTAAGGGGAGGGACTACTAAGCCGTGACTTGCATAGAAATGTATGCTTTTAGTTCTTTTCGACGCAACATCGCCACGCTACAATTAGTTTTCACTTCTCTTTTTCTCTCTCTCTCATTTTCAGTTCATCTCCATCTTTAGGCCAGTTTATTTTCACTTTGACTCATTACAACATTTTTTTCTTGTAATATTATTGTTATGAAGATTATTGCGTGCCACGTTTACTTTGGCCAAGAAGAATTCTAATATCTTTGTTTTTTCGCCCATGTCGAAATGAAATTCGTGAGTGAAATACCGTGATGGGCGGGGAGGGAAGTAAACAAACAAAACAAAAAAAAAACAAGAAACAATGAAGAAAAGTTGCTCGTACCTCGAAATGTATCTTAAAGTTTGCCGCATGAGCATTTGCCCGATTTTGTGCTTAGCAGCCAAAGCAATTTCATTTTACTGTTGAATTTTTAATTATTATTTCTGCCTGCTGTTAGTTCTCTGCTCTGGTTTGGTTTATTGAAGGGAGCTCTAACCGCTGACTAATGAAATTTTGTGCAGTTTAATATGCAGAGCAGGAAATGCAATTTTGGGCAATGTGTGGAATCAAATGAAAACACCTCTTACCATATTTCTCCTCTCTGATGGCATATTTTGTGAAGAAATAATTTTATTGATAGAAATTTTTGTTTATTCAACAAAAAGTTACTTTTAGGTAGAAAGAAGCTTAAAGTTATTAGGTAACTTGCAGAATGAGTTAGGTACCACACCGTTTCAAAGATAGGGGTGCAATTTGTCTTAAAGGTCCCACATAAAAATTATATTTCAAATGGGTTAGTCAACTCAGAAGAGTTAAGCCTAATTCCAAGCTTAATTCTAGAAGGTATGAGAGCAATTGAATATCAGAAAATTAGTTCCCAACTCAAAAAGCAAACATTAAGTTGTTCTTATCACCAGTTTGTACTGTCGTCTCTGATGAATAAAAGATATTCTCAAGAAAATTTCACTTCTAGGAAACATTTTCTAACTAACATTGCTCAAAATGTATAATTCAGCATAAAGCTGACCTTGTTTATCATAAAATCTACTGCAACTTGGCTTGCTTCTTGGTTTACAACCACTTTCTTTGCAAATCTTACACACACACACAACAAAAGATACAAGATACAGTTGCACAAACATATTCCCTCCTCTTACAATATAAAAATATATATATATATATATACTACATAAGATGTGGGCAAACGACAATGGCGCCATATATCAAATTATTTAGACATCGTGTACTTAAAAAACTACACTTGCGACCTTCGAGAGACCCAGCATGACATCCGCCAAATACACGACTATACTTTAAACATACAGGCAGACAGTCAGACACATATATGCGCAATGTCTTGTAAGTAAGTAAATGAGAAAATTTGAAAAAAAGAAGAAAAAGAACAAAAAAAAATATATATATAAAGAAAGCTTGCAAAGCAAAGGCAAGGGAATGGAACGGGGCAACCTAACAGCGCGACATAAATTGAACTTTGTTTTTTTCTTTTTGTTCTTTCTCGCTCTCGCTCACTGCTTTACGACTCATAATTTCCTGTAATTGGAGTTTTAGTCTCGTCACCCTAACCCCCGCCCCTTCCTTTGCCGGCTACAGAACCCAAAAATACTTGACAGCTTTATTTTGGGAAATGCTTTTTTGGTGTCTGTTTGGATTATGTGTTTTTAATGCCTTTAAATCGTCTTATTACTTTGCTACTTTAAGCCACAAATACTTGAGAAAATATACTGACAAGGTGTTAATTTGGGGGCCAAATAATATAACTTATTATGGTATAGTATCAAAAGATTTCTTACTTCTTACTTGATTGTTTCGCAAGCTTTTAGCTACTTAAGATTTAAGGCCGATTTTAAAAGAAAAGTTTTTCGCCAGAGTTTGTGAAGAAGAGCTTGCTTGAGAGTGTCAAGCAAGCAAACCAGCTCGGACCTATTTCATCGACCGCCGACCAGCGACTAAAGTTGTTTGCTCTCTTGTGTTCTACTTGTATTTAAGTAGTAGAGATGAGCGTATGGGCCCATTGAAAGCCACCACTAGTACACGAATTGGATTTTCTTACTCTCACAATTTTATAGAAAATTTGGTTCATTCAAACTTCTTAATTTAAACTGGTACGTGAGTCGCTATTATTATGTCTATTCTGGCCTTTTTAAGTGTGACCAGCTCAAATTTTTCACTTTCATTAAAACGTTAGACGCTTTTTATCAGAATCTTACTCAAAACTATTTTTTGCACAATTGCTTTTGGCTTAATGGCTTCTTTTTGCTTGGAATAATGTGCATTATCTCTAAAATATGAAATTTTATTCAATAAAGCAAAACTGACAACCGCCGGTCTGGTTCAGAGAACGGTTTCGTTCGATTGCAAAACGCTCATAAATAAATCAACACCCGAATAAACTGGCTTTGCGCTCAATGCTTCAAACTTGCATACACAACATGTTCGCCGTTGAGTTTTATTCAATCCTATTGTTGGCACTCTGAATATAATCATGAACGTCTTTATTCCAATCAGTTCGGGAGTTTTGTTCGTTTTGCTCAACGACGATTGATAAGAATAAGCGAGAATCACCTCGTATGAATAAACTTTTGCAAAGACACATAGGCTGAGACGGCGCTGCTGACAGCTACGGAAAAAGAGAGAAGAAAGAGAGAGCAATGCTCTGGAATTTTACGCTGAGTTTTGTTCGATCGAACACATAAATACATCAAAAAACTCTAGCTCAACCGCTCGATGCTTTTGCCGGTATGAGCTGAATATATTCAACGCTGAGTTGTGTTCAATGAATAAATATGAACAGTTGGATCAAAAAACTCTGGCTCAACCGCTCGATGCGATTGCGGTATGAGTTGAATAAATTCAACGTTCGGTTTTGTTGATGGAATAAATGTGAGTAAGAATTTTGTGCTGTGAAGTAACAAGCCATGAAAAATGTTTTTAAATTTTTGCCGTTCGGATTCGGCATTAAACTGTAGGTCCCTTTCTTTTGTGCAAAAAATTATAATCACACACACCAAGAGAGTGAGAGAAGTTTGGCTTGGCAATTTGTGGCAGTATAGCCAATTTTTTTTTTTTTTCTGCAAGAATTTTTGTGTATGAGCAATGATTTATTGATATTATAGATGACGCATGTGGAACAAAAAACGATTGTTTTTTGGGAGCTGACATTGGATCCAAATTTGTGCTTCTCTCTGCCTGTACGAGGAAACATATTGAAATTCAAACGTTTTCAAATTAGCATACAACGAGAGCAAAAGTTTATAGATATTATAATCTATGTGACGAAATGTTTTTAATTTAATGAAGTGTCTTTGGTATGAGGCAATCAAAGAGAAAAATTATTGTTGCAATTCTCTGGTGTGGATCCAAAACTCGCAGAACCTGCTCGGTTTCCTGCTCCTCTGTTGAAAAGTTTTGAGTTTTGTATAAATTATATATATATTGTAGAATTTTCGTAGGAAAAAAAGCTGGTAAGGACAAGCTGTAAAATGGCAAATCAAACCTCGTATATTCATGCTCTTAATGAAGGTTTCTTGGATTAAACTATTAAAAACAGGGGAAAATTTATCATCTCATTTTCATTTTGTTGTATCAGGAGAAAGAACAATCTTAGAAGCCATAAACCAAGGCTTTAGGTTTGATAAGTAAAGAAATGTGCTTTCTAACTGACTTGAATTTTGGACTTAAAAACAGGTTCGAATCTTCGAAAAAGAGTAAGCCTACTTTATTTTCATGTTCAAGTTGTGCATTAACCATTTTTGGCCGTGCGCAAGGTAAGAAAAAATCAGAGTTTGGGTCTACATATCCCCAAAATGTTGTATTTTGTTCAGGGCTACAAATCTCATTCAAATCAGGACTTGTTCACTCCGGTGTTCGAACTTACAAAATTGTATGGGTTCAGTTTTACAGAGCGGGATTAAAAAGTCGGTGACCCTAGGTTCGAACCCGGTTAAGGTAAATTTTGTTTTCTCATTCAGTTCGCTAGTAAAGCTCTGCGGTCGCTTAATCAATCCCCACACCGACAGTATAACCTTGTCGTTGAGCTGCTTTCGCCAACAACAACGCAGTGGAAAATGAACTTTTGCAATGCGAAAATGGGCATTTGTTTTTTGTCTAACCCTGATTTAACATCCAAAAACTTTTGTCGGGATACTTTTTGCATAGGGGGATATTGAAATTCGAATAAATTAGAAAATAAAAATCAAAGTACAGTCCTTCAAAGTTTTTTATATATCTGATCATTTTAAATAAGAAGCCACAAAAAGTGGCAAAAGAAAAAGACATAAAGAGTGTATAGTGCTGCCCATCGCCGTCTCGGCTAGTGCTGCCCATCATATTTATTTATTTTCCATTTAACTCGACAGTCGGGCATCCGATCTTTATCATTTCTTCGGCGAATCGATAAATAATACCGATTACTAAATATGGGTAGAAGGTAGAAGCCATATATTTACAAAAAGGTGGGAGATATGAAGTTTTTTCCAAATTGAGGGAGCGAAAGGCAACACTGGTTTAAACAGCTCACGTTTCGTGTTTTGTTTCACTGTCAAACATCTTTAATTTGGTCTGTAATTTATACAGTAATCGCTTACAAACGGAACAACCTGCAAATTATTCAATCTCCTTCAAAACGCGTAAGCACTGAGAAGAAAGTTCATCGCGCGATCTTCCCATTTAATCGCCCCAACAGAAGCGGCTTATTCGGCACATATTATGCCTACACATCAACGAAGTCCTTTTTGGCTCAAGGGTAGGAAGCTAACATATATTGGCCGCCTAGATCGAGCGATTTAAAGCCTTTAGCCTATTTTTTAAGGGGCTATGTTAAAGCTCATGATCTATACAGATAAGACAAAGCATTTATTCGTGACATACCGTCCGAAATGTTGTTGGAAGGTATCAAAGGGGAGGGAATTTGCATGAAATAATCTACAAACATTAAATTATATGGACCGTACTATCGATTCAAATAAAGATTTCATAAATTTTTCTGAATTTTATGAGTTTTTTTGAAAAACTTTCCTATAGCTCTTAAAAAATCACCCTTTATTATATCGAAATGATTCCTTATCCTGTTACCTACTGTTGAGAAACTAAATATGCTATATAAACCTTTGGTACAGAGTATAATAACCCTATTAATAACCGATTCAGGTTTAGGTTCGGACATTTAAAATGAATTCGAACTTTTCCAAAACTGCTTTGGTTTCCCAAACTGTATTAAAGCAATTTTACTGTACTTTGGCTTAGGTATTCAATTCATATTTAAATGACATTCCCAGTTTCACATAGTTAATTCATCTCATGCTAATTGAAATTGATAAATGCCAGTGGCTTATTATTAAGTCATTTGCTGATGTTTAACATCTAATTTAAACCGCCCTCCGCCTACCGAAAATCCATTTACACCGCCGCCAACACATTTCACCAGACGAAAAGTGAACACAAAGGAGGCAGCAGCAGATGCGAGTATCTGTATCTGTGTATCTGTATCTGCTTCAATCGAAGTACGAGTAACGTATACAGATCGGTTTTGTTTTTTTTGTTTTTTTCTCTTTGCCCCTTTTTAAATGTAATTCTTATTGCTCGTTTTTGGAAATGCTGTTGTTTTTTTGTTGTTATTGTTTGTCATTATTTGTGCTTACTTCTTCGCACTCGCTCTCGCTCTCTGGCTGGTTCTCTCGCAGGGCTTTGCTTTGCTTTACCGCTGCTTAAACATTATTTGCTGTTATGTAAGCAAGCGGCGTCGTCGCCGTTGACGTCGGGTCGGTGTTGTGGCGCATATTTTGTTTCAGTTTCAGTTTTTATTTTTTTCTTCAGCTGCTGCTGCTGCTGCTGCCGCCTTTTGTGCCGTTTGCCGGCGTTTTGCTTCATGTGCATGTGGCCACATTATTTGGTAATTGTCTTTGTATTATTGTGAGTGTGTGTGTGTGCGCGAGAGTATAACTGTGTGTTGGCCAGGTTATTGAACTTGAAACGTCAAGTGACGTGTGGCCTGCTGCTGGGCAAAGGCCTGGCCTGGCCTGGAATGGGTCTTGGTTTGGTTTGGGTTGGGTTTGAAATCGCTTTGTGGTCGCTTTTGTGCCGTTTCTGAGGTGTCCGCTCAAGCATTGCAAAGGAAAGGAAAAGATATGCCATAATTAGTCTTTGGAAATATATCACTATTTTAGTGTTAAGGTATTCTTAAGAAATCAGAAAATCCTTTACAAATCAGTTGTGGTTTAAATCCTCCTCGAAAACACCATATAAAGCAGTCGTTACACTCCAATTCAGTAGCTTTCAATTGCAATTTGCAATTTATTTGCCTTGTTTCACCATCAAAGTGTCAGATGCAAACGTTGCAGCAGCAACAATTACCAAGGACCGCCCCGTTTGGTACGTCGGTCACTCCGAAAAATGCATGTGGGGGGAAAAGCATTTCCATTGCCATTTCCATCACGCGCCGCCGTTGCGTCTGGCAGCGTGACGCAGCAGCATCAACAGACATGGCAAATAAATTTTGCATGCCTTTTAAGCCACGGCCAGACCCGTGTCAGAGAGAGAGAGAGAGCGCCAACAACTCATTCCATTCCAGACAGTTAAAAATAGAGCAGCAGCAGCAGCAGCACACACATCCATCTGACCACCGCATCATCATCACCATCAAAGTGCATTTTTTGGTGGTGCGTCTGGAGGCCAACCCCTTTTACCTAAACCCTTGGCAAAATTATGCCACAGCTAAAATGCATTTGCAAAGTTTGGTTAATTAAATGCATCGCCCAGACAACTCCCCCAAAAATTGTTCTTCAGCCATTCAATAAGGGTTGCATTTTTTGGACATCATTTCACCTTTTGGCTGCTGCAATAATTGATTTTTATTGTCTTTTCATTTCAAAGTTTTAATTGCAAAAAAGTTTGAGGGTTGTATTGCATTCAAGGGGTGGTTCTTCTCTTTGTCATTTCAAATTGTACTAATTGAAACTGCTGTATCTGAATACGCATAACTCATAAGTTTTACTACATTCACTTGTCTTAGTCGTAGCCAAAGACCAACCCCTTAACTTAATACCACTGAGACCTTTGTGTGTGTGTGTATCTTTATCTTTCTGTCTCTCTTGTGGGTAATGAAAGTGTTCCCAGTTCTAGTTGTGTGGTGAAAGCATTCAATTTCATGCAATTTGTCTTTGATGAAATCGATGGATGGATAGTTAGATGAATGGTTGGAGAGAACGTAAAAACAAAGATTTATTCCTGGAATTTTGTGGTTGACTGTTATATTGAGACTTCAATTGATTTGTTTCGTCACACTTTTAATAGGAAATTAAATTCTTGCTTTTGCCTGCCTGGCATTTTTAATTTTTATTTTGCTGTACCTTATGCATAGTAATTTCATATTTCGGTCAAATCAAATCAAAAATTCTTAAATTGATTGGAAAGTTTTGGGGGTATAACTCAGATATTCAATGTGACCTAAAAAAAAAAAAAATAGTGAAATTATGATATCAACCAAATAGTGCTTTTCGGTATAGACTTACTTTTCGATGGTGTATACATATTTCAAGATTCTTTTTAGGATTTTTCAACTATTAACAAGTAAAATGGTAATTACAGTCGAACTTTTTTATTAGGAACAGAAACCTGTTCGGACCAAACCTCTTCCGACCAAATTCCAACCGAATTCCAATTCTTAGTTGCCACAGAAATTTCTTTTTGGTTGGTTTCAAGCCTTTAATTAATTTCGGAAATGTAAACAATATTATTTTTCTGGATAGGTTGCATCAAATGGAAAAATTATTTAATTAGTTCCAACATCGAAGTTAGCGTTTCAATAATTAGTTACCATAATTAATAGCAAAACCAACCAAAGTCTTTCATATTTATCAAAATCAACTAACTCTGGTGGCGCCCTCTATCGATGGTGTCGCCATCTATGCGAAGTCAGCGGACTAAGGGCTGGCAAGTTATACTTCATGGAGGGCGCGAAATTATTTTTAAATTGTTTATTTGCAAGTGATGGGTTTAGCTGGTCATGATCTTGAGTCAGCCAAACCAAACACTTGGAGTTAGGAACACAAAATTGAAATAGATTTAACTTGAATTCTAATTTAAAAATGCATCATAAAACATATAACACAATCAAAAAACACAAACAAAATCAGTTAAACATCAAATTAACTCATTTTTTTGCAAGAACAGCTGCTTTTAGATATGAAACTTTAACTGGAAATTGTTTGTGTTCTAACTAGATTTTCTAGATTTCGAAGGATTTTGCGATAGATTTATAAACCAACCGTCTGTGAAATCTCCAGAAATTTCAGTGGCACCCCGCATATAACGAATTCGTCTCCTAAACACTGTAGTTTAAGTTTTTCTTTCTCTACTATATATTACGAACTTTCTTTATAACAAAGTTTTTTCTGGTCCCCTTGAGATTCGCTATTTGGAAGTTGGAATGTAGTAAGTATACCGCACACGAGCTACTGAACGACTCCTTGTGAAAAACCCTACACTCAGAGAAAAACCAAGTCGATCGTGCTAGGGACTTCAACTCGTAACCTCGGCTATCAGGCATAAGTAAGAATGTTAGAGTTGGCACTTTGCCGCTCAACGAGCAACAAGCTGAGTGGAAAAGATATTCGCTTAGAAAACGTCGAGGTCGTGGGATCAAGTCGCAGTAGGAACTGATAATTTTATTTTTTTTTTTTTTAGAGCGAAGCTCTTTTTCGGACGTTCTCCGGGGGACGAAAACTGAAAAAAAAAACTTTTTTTGCGAAAAATTCTTTTGGGTTAATTCATTCATTCATTTTGTATTTGAAAAGTTAACCGCTTTTACCATTTGCCGTAGCAGCAGGTGGGTTGTGTGTTTGTAGGTGTGTGGAGTGGGAGGGTGCGAGGGTG